>QAOC01012529.1:0-10205 GCA_003255005.1 Begonia fuchsioides | reverse complement strand
TAATACCTTTTGAGGAGGTTTGTGTGGGAAAAAAATAGTCGGGATATCCTAACCTGTTTCTTGAGAGATTACAAACGATTTGGTTTTTGATACTCTAAATTGCTAAAATTCAAAAATCATAGACAAAGTTGGAAACATCTCATACTCTTCACTAACTCTTTTTTCTTAAGTTTGTTTTTACTAGTGTTTAACTGCCCTCCCCAAACTCAAATCAGACATTGTCCCCAATGTCGACAAGGAAAAAGTAAAACAGTTAAAACACCAGTAAAAAAAATTACTCCCCTGGATTTTAGTGTTGTGCCTCATCATCGGAATGAGGCGTTGTCGGACTGCCGAACAATTTAGGAAAGGCTGGAAATTGAATCTTGGAGTTTTTCGGGTTGTGCTTCAAGGCTTCAAACAATGTTGTGTCTCTTGCTGCAGCATAAGAGAAATAGGAATCTAAATTATCAGTAAGGCATTCAAGTTGTACCTCAAGCATACTGAGTCTGGATTCCATGAGCTGAAGGCTCTGCGCTGTGAAGTGAGCTGCAGCGGAAGATGCAGCGGCAGACTGAGAAGCAGTTTTCTTGGCAGTGGCAGACAGATTTTCAATCTCCTCTTGAGTGATTCAGGACATCGTTAACGGGTTATAAACCCTGTTGTATTTACCTTTTCGTCTTGTTCTGAAACCTGCACTCCTGCAACTAAACATAAATCCGAAACAAGAGAAAGAAACAATAGTTGACTGATGCATTTCATCGCAATTGCACAAAGAGCATTGAAAATTATTAAGCCAACATCAATGGTTTTTCCGGTTATCAAACAGTATAAAAGTATAGCTCTCTCCTTAATCACACGCTGACCATGAGACGATGGTGATAATTTATATTTAATGAAGTGGTACCATACCTTTGCTTTTGAATTCAGACTTACTCTCGGTATGGAATATGCTCTGGCTTTTGAGATATCCTATGAGGTCCCTGGTTCAGCAACATGCAGCAGCACTTCTTGAAGGAAGGAGGCTGAATCGTCTACCAACAACTCTGTGTATTCGTCCCGAATGTTCGGGATCTCATAATATTTGTTGATGACATCCGGCATGAAGTTTACTGTTTTTCCTCTAACAATTACGAATTCCGGGTCATTCTCATCAAAATTAGCATAAAACTCCTGGACTAAATTTTCAATCGGATCATTTGGTTTGGCACAAAATTTTTCCCATCCCCTACTAGATATAACACTGGTAATATATGTAGGGAAGTGAGAAAAAGTATCATCCAGTTGTTCAAAACCTTTTTTCCACAGCAAGCGACCTTTTGTTGAATTGCGCAATTTTTTGTTCGGCTTCCTCAGTGACAAACTTGGGTGCCTTTTTCCTTATCCTTCTTGCAGACATCTTGACCCTTCTTTTTGGGGTACCCGGAGATAAATTTGTGTCACCTGTCCTTACCGAATTAACCTTTTCCGAAGCGTGCTGATTTTGGGAGGAGGCATGATGCTGCTGGTCTTCCATGTTCTTGTGCTGTGGCGGCTGCTGTGGAGTCTCCTCTTTTTCTTCTTCTGGAATAGGCGTTAAGCAGAAGGTTTCCTTGGAGCGCCTAATGTAAGTTCTTTAAAAAATCTCACCTTTGTGAATTTTGTGGGATTTTGCTTCATCCCGAGCAGAATGTCGGCAATCTCGGGTTGTGGTGATGCGGTCTTCGATGAACTCGTTTCTGTCCTTGCCTTTTTTGTCCGAATCAGTGGTATTTCTTATTCGTCACTGGATTCGTTGTCTATTAAGTGTGGTTCTGTAGCTGTGTTTGAATTTTGGGGAGCAGCAGTTCAAACCCGATGTCGCAGAACTCTCTGCGATTTTGTTGCAATCGGCCGGACCTCCCTTTTTTTTGTCTGAACTCGCACCTTTTGTTTTCCCTTTTCGGTCATCTTTGGATTCGCTTCAGTAACCCTAATTTCAGTCTTTCGTTGCTTCCTTGATGAAGATGTTGCAATGCTCGAAGATGTAGAAGCCATGTCTGCTCGGTCTGCTCTGCTATAAGGAAGGAGGTCGCAGCGCCGAAGGAGAAAAATCTGCAAATAGGAAAGGAAATCTCGGGAGAATAGGAGCGAAAATAGGTGGAGATTTGGAAAAAAAAAATCTAACTTAACTCTAATACCCTAAATAGGCTCAGCAACAGTAAAATAGACTTTAAAAATTAAAAATCACCGAGGGTTGCCTCCCTTAAGCGCTTGTTTTAAAGTCGACGACCCGACTCTTCGCTGCAGCGCATTATGCAGCGTCGTTCAACAGCACGGACGAATTTTGTTCCTCGCTTGCTGTATTTTCCAGAAAATGTTTTACTCTTTATGCATTGACTTTGAAATATTTTCCGGTTGCTTCGTTGAAAAGTTCAATCACTCCAAAAGTCGTGACATTCGATATCAAGAATGGTCCTGACCATCTTGATTTTAGCTTCCCGGGAAAAATTTTTAGTCTCGAGTCATAAACAGTACTTTCTCTCCAATCTTGAACGTTCTCTCCTGTATATTTTTGTCGTGCCATTTTTTTACTTTCACTTTGTAGACTGCAGCATTCTCGTAAGCATTTAATCGAAATTCATCCAACTCATTTAATTGAAGCATCATTTTCTCTCCAGCAGCATTTGCATCTAAATTTAATTTTGCAACAGCCTAGTGAGCCTTGTGAATTAGCTTGACTGGGAGATGACATGTCTTCCCGAAAACCAGTCTGAAAGGAGATGCTCAAATCGGTGTTTTGTATGTTGTACGGTATGCCCACAACGCATCTTGCAGCTTAGATGCCCAATCTTTCCTTCCGGGGTTGACTACCTTTTCCAGAATCTTTTTAATCTCTCGATTCGACACCTCTGCTTGTCCATTTGCTTGCGGATGGTAAGCTGTAGTCACTTTATGCTTTACCTCATATTTAGCTAATAAGCTCTGAAATTGCCTATTGCAAAAATGACTTCCACCATCGCTTATGATTGCTTTTGGAGTGCCGAATCGAGTGAAAATATTTCGATGTAGAAAACCCGTAACACTTTTGGCATCACTTTTCTGTAATGGCACCGCTTCTACCCATTTGGAGACGTAATCAACTGCTAATAAAATATATTGATTTCCGAATGATGAGGGGAATGGCCCCATGAAATCGATTCCCCAAACATCGAAAAGCTCGACTTCTAAAATATTTGTGAGTGGCATCTCGTGTTTTCTTGATATGTTCCCGCTCCGCTGACACTTATCACACGTTTTAACAAATTTATTAGCATCCTTGAATATTGTAGGCCAGTACAAACCTGATTGCAAAACCTTTGATGCTGTTCTTATTCCTCCGTAGTGTCCTCTGTATGGTGCTGTATGGCAGTGCTGCAGCACAGATGAAAATTCATCTTCTGGAATACACATTCTTATAATCTGGTCCGGACACTGTTTAAACAAATATGGCTCCTCCCAGAAATAGTTACCAGCATCATGTAAAAACTTTTTTCTCTGTTGATAAGAATAACCGAACGGAATAATTTTGCTGACCAAAAAATTCACTATATCAGCATACCATGGAGCTGCAGAAACTTGAAACAATTGTTCATCTGAAAATTCTCTAGGATCGGTATGCTGTCATTCAATTCTTTTTCAGTTTCCAGCCTTGATAAATGGTCAGCAACTTGATTTTTTGTACCCTTTTTATCTCGGATTTCAATATCGAATTCTTGCAGTAAAAGAACCCACCAAATCAATCTTGGTTTGGCATCCTTCTTTGTGACTAAATATTTTATAGCTGAGTGATCCGTGTAAACTATATAACCTTGGTCCCGACAAGATATTGCCGGAATTTTTCAAAAGAAAAGACCGCTGCTAGCAACTCTTTTTCCGTAGTCGTATAATTTACTTGAGCTTCCGATAATGTTTTGCTTGCATAGTAGATCGAACAAAAAATTTTGTTTTTCCTCTGCCCCAGAACTACACCCACAACATAGTTGCTGGCATCACACATTAGTTCAAACGGTAAAGTCCAATCCGGTGCTATAATAATAGGCGCTGAAACCAACCTCTTATTTAACTCCGTGAATGCTGTGAGACATGCTTCATCAAATACAAATGCCTTATTGTTTTCTAGCAGAGAGCATAGTGGTTTCGTAATCTTAGAAAAATCTTTTATGAATCGACAGTAAAAACCACTATGTCCTAGAAAACTTCTTATACCCTTTACATTCGTCGGTGAGGGCAGTTTTTCGATAATTTTGATCTTCGCTTTGTCAACTTCAATTCCTTCTTTCGAAACCCGATGGCCAAGAACAATACCCTCGGTAACCATAAAGTGACACTTCTCTCAATTCAGCACAAGATCTATTTCTAAGCAACGTTTGAGAACCACTTATAGATTATTTAAACAGTCTTGAAAGGAGTTACCCATTACCGAGAAGTCGTCCATGAAAATCTCCATAACATGCTCCACCATATCTGAAAAAATTGACATCATGCATCGTTGAAAAGTGGCTGGAGCGTTGCATAATCCGAAGGGCATTCTTCGAAACGCGAAAGTTCCGTACGGGCAGGTGAAGGTAGTCTTTTCTTGATCTTCGGGCGAGATAGAGATTTGATTATATCCCGAGTAACCATCAAGAAAACAGTAGAACTCCTTCCCTGCTAACCGATCCAACATTTGATCAATAAATGGCAGCGGGAAATGATCCTTGCGTGTCATTTTATTTAGCTTTCTGTAATCGATGCACACTCTCCATCCTATAACGGTTCTTGTCGGTATCAATTCTTCGTTTTCGTTGGTAACCACTGTAGTGCCGCCTTTCTTTGGAATGCAATGTATAGGACTAACCCATGAGCTGCAGAAATTGGATAAATAATCCCCGCATCTAACAGCTTGATAATCTCTTTTTTAACTACTTCCTTCATAGCCGAGTTAAGTCGCCTTTGATGTTCAATTGATGGTTTGTGGTTTTCCTCCATAAGAATTTTATGCATACAGATACTCGGGCTTATTCCCTTAATGTCCGCTATCGACCAACCAATTGCGCCCTTTAGTTTCTGCAGCACAGCTATCAGCGCAGCTTCCTGTTCCTTGTCCAGTCCAGAAGATATAATTACTGGCAGCGTATTCTATTCTCCCAGAAATGCATATTTTTAGTGTTGCGGCAGCAGCTTCAGCTCAAGCTGCAGCGGCTCTTCTACAGAATTTTTCAGTAACTTTTCTCCAGTGTTTTCTCTTTCCAGAAATTCAAATTTTGGTTTTATCCACACCTTTGATACTTGCTGTTTTTTTGCTTCAGTCTCTTCTTCAGCTTCTTCTTCACTATCTGAATTTTCAAACGTTTTAGAGCAGCAATCTTCTATAATATTATAACATTCTTCTTATTCTTCGTTGGGAAACGTCATTGCCTTCAGCACATTAAACTTTACCTTTTCTTCATTCACCCTCATTGTAAGTTCCCCTTTTTCAACATCAATCAATGCTCGCCAAGTAGCTAAGAACGGTCTCCCAAAAATGATCGGCATATACCTATCCACTTCGCAGTCCAGGATGATGAAATCTGCCGGAAAAATCAGCTTGTCAACTTTCACCAAAACATCTTCTATTTTTCCTTCCGGGTAAGATATCGATCTGTCCGCCATCTGTAGAGTTACGGATGTGGGTCTTGCAGCACCATTGTTCAGGTTCCTAAAAATAGATAATGGCATTAAGTTAATGCTCGCCCTGAGATCGCACATTGCTTCTCCCAAATCGTGATTTCCGATAGTGCATGGGATAGTAAAACTTCCCGAATCCTTCAACTTTGGTGGGATTTTATTTTGCAGAAAATAGTTGCATTCTTCCGTCATGGCTACGGTTTCGAATTCTCTCACTCTTCTTTTCCGTGATAGAATATCCTTCATGAACTTGGCATACGTCGGCATTTGCTTCATCGCTTCTATCAAAGGAATATTTATATACAATTGCTTCAACACATCCAAGAATTTTTGAAATTGCTTATCTTCGTACTGCTTCTTAAGCCTTTGCGGAAATGGAGGTGGGGGTCTTTCATGCGAAATAACAAGTGTGTTGTGGCTTCTGCGCTGCAACACTGGATGCAGCGCCATTTAAAATTTCCTCACTGGAAGTAGCACCATTTAAAGCTGTATTTTGTGCTTCTTCTGTAGGGACCTGTTCTGCATCTATTTCTTCTAACAGCTCTTTATCAATCGATTTTGGGTCCTTGACAGTCTCAACCTCTCGACCATTCCTTAGCGTTATTGATTTACATTGTTCCTTGCCATCCCTTCTTGGCACCTCTGTGTCGCTTGGTAAAATTCCATTCTGTCTATTATTCAGTGCTTGGGCAATCTGTCCAACTTGCATTTCAAGGTTACGTTGTGACGCTTAATTCTGGATTAATGTAGATAAACCTTGAATTGTAGTTGATAACCCTTGAATTGCAATATCGTTTTTAGCCATGTACTCGGCTAAATGTTGCTCCACAGATTTTGTAGATTCAAAATGAGATTGACGGGGTTGCTGAAAATTTGCTGCTTGATTATTTCCAGGCTGAGGTTGTTGAAATCCCTGGTTATTCGTACGGGGTTGCTGCTGGTTCCAAGTAAATCTGTTTCCTGGCTTCCATCCTGGATTGTACCAATTGCTTCGGTCATTCCCAACAAAATTTACTGATTCTAGATTTCCTGGGCAGTTGTCATATACATGGCCTTCTCCGCAAAAAGAACAAGTGATGCTCATTACTTGCTGCTGTAGCGTCTGTTGTGGTGCTTCCTTAGGCAGATTCATTCCTTTTATCGCATTGGTCACGACGTCATCTGTACTGTGAGCGCAGTCATCGAATCCAACTCAAAAACTTCAGTAGCTCGCCTTGGCACGGATCCTCTGTCATTCGTAGGCCACTGGCAGTTGTTAGTTGCGATATTTTCCAGAAGTTCAGATGCTTCCGTATATGTTTTTGATAAAATCGCTTCATTTGCAGATGCGTCAAGAATGGCTCTTGCGTACAAATTCAGTCCGTTGTAAAATGTTTCGAGCTGGATCTAAGGTGATAGACCATGATTCGGGCACTGCCTTACAAGTTCCTTGAATCTTTCCCAAGCTTCAAAAAGAGATTCCAAATCATTCTGTTTGAAGGTCATAATTTCTCCGCGCATTTTAGCATTCTTGACTGGAGGGAAGTATTTGATCAGAAATTTTTTTGCAAGATCTTCACACGAGTTTACTGAATTACGCGGGGTTGAATTGAGCCACGCTTTCGCTCGGTCGCGCAGCGAGTAAGGAAACAATTTCATCCTCAAAATTTCACCTTGTGTTATAGCTTCTGCAAATGTGTCGCACAGCCGAGAGAATTCTACAAGGTGTGCATTCGGATCCTCGGTCGGCATTCCGCTGAAAGTGCCAATTGTTTGTAACATCTGGAACGTTATCACTTTGAGCTCGCATTTGATTTGATTTTTTTTTGGATATACAATTTCAGCGTGTAATCCGTCCAGATTTGGAATGCCGTAATCTTTCAATGGACGTTCTGGTCTAACGTGTTGTACAGGTTCTGGTTCGTGATCTGCTCCATTGGGTGCGTCGAGCTCTATCTGCAGCACTGCGTTTCGAGCGCGTCTTCTCCTTTGCCTGAAGGTTCTTTCGATTTATGGGTCGTAAGGAACGATGTCTCATGTTCCTCCTTGTTGCATCAACCTGCAAAAGAAAAACAAAAGTAATATCTTTTCGAAACTTTTTTATTTTTAAAGTTTTTAATTTTTAATTTTTTTTTTTACTATTTCACAAAAATTCAGAAAATTTAATTCTGTTATCCCCGGCAACGGCGCCAAAAACTTGTTGGGTGCGAATGTGTCGTTAAAAACCGCAAGTGCACAGTCAAGTAATATAAAAGATTATCGATCCCACGAGGATAATGAAATCTAATATTTTCCGAATATGCAATGTAAAATAGTTATATAAAATTGATAAAAATGGTTTGATGATTTTTTTGTTAAAAGTAAAATAAAAGGAAAATGTAAACAAATTAAAAGAGACAGACAGATATGATAAACGAACAAAATTCAGCGATAAGGAATGTTAGATTTTGGTTACTCCTGTTTATTCACTCTCGGATGTATGTCTGTGCTACAGCACAGACTACAGCACGTTTGACGAAAAAGATATCTATGAAATCGATGGCTGGCGTCGCCTACCGATTGGCTCCTTTTCTCAACTCCTTCCAATCTTATGGCAAAGACATTGAGAATTGAAGACTTTTAGAACCGATCTTATTAGTTTCCCCTTGAGCTAACGTTTTAATAACTTGAAAACGTTTAGTTAAATTGCAAACAAACTAATTTAACAACTCAAACAATTCAACTACTTTCTAGATGATTTTCTAATGGCGTGTTAGAAATCATTAAATACGTTATAACTGTGGCGTCCAGCTTATACACAATAGGAATGAAAACCTAGTTGAATTATTCAAATTACGAAATAAATACAAACCGAGAGTTCATAAAACAAGATACTTCCAAAATCTAACCGAAATGAATTTAGTTCATGCTGAAAATCAAAAGAACACAAGATAATTGTTCGTGAATCATAATTACAGAGCCTAATAAAAGATAAACGGATTCACCGTCGCTTTCTTCAAAACCCCGGTGGCGTCCCGCAAGTTCTTGAATCTGCTCCGGTTATCCGTTTCGATCCTCACGGCGTGGCTGCGTTTCTTCTGTATTTCGTCTATCTCCCTCTCCTCGTCTCTCCTGATCTGAAAAGTGCTCCTCTCTTTTAAAATTGTGTCAGCTATTTTCTCTTTCCAAAACTGAATTCAGAATCCTTTGACTTGTGGAGATTTTAACTAATTTCGGAATCCCTTGATTTGTGGAGATTTTCTTCTCTCTTCTATCCGCCAATTTCGCCATTTAAATCTCTTCAATCTTATCTCTTTTCACTTCATTACTTTCCATCTTTATCCAGCATTAATCCCTGCAAAATTGGTAACCAATCGGGCAGATCAAAATATTCTCGGAATTACCAAAATTAACATAATTTCATTGTTGCCCGCTGATTCTGTGCTGTAGCGTGAGGCTTGAGCTACAGTACCAAATACAGCTTCCAGCATAAAATCACTCAATTCATTACTTAAAGTCTAACAATTTTCATAACTTTGATAGACATAATTAAGTCTTTTTCAAGACTTAACATATGTGAACTAAACCAAACCAACTCAACTCAAACCGAAACCGTTTGGTTTCGGTAGAAATATTTTTTTTTGTTTTGGGTCGGGTTTTGAGTTTTCCTTTTAACCCAAAACGTGCCCACCCCTACATGCAACGGTTGAGATGAGCACTCACCAACAAAACCAATAATTTACCTACTTCCCATGAAGAATTTCCATTCTTATAATTATAATCTCATTTTTTTACCAAATATTATTTAACCTATGTTTCGGACATGACAAAAAATTCACAATGATTCCATAATAAAACTATAGGATTTTTTTTTCTCGAGTCTACCGTGGTGATATCGTTAGAATTGAGCAAACAAAGTTGATAACTTACAAGGCTACCTACATGTTTACTGTAATATATATGATAATCATCGTATAACATTGTTCGCTTAACAGAATGCATCATGGTTTTATCTTGAAAATAGGATAAGAAATATAAAAAAATCATGCACCATTAATGTTTATCATTATATAGCTATGAACGTGTATTTTAAGAGTGTAATAACTCTATTAAAAAAATAAAGCAATATAAAATATTTACGAGGTACACCAACATTTAATATTATTTTAGTAAGTAATATCAGCTGATGTTATAAAAGAATAATGATTGCATTTTAATTAGTGCTGGCAAACGAGCGAGCTAGCGAGGCTCGGTACTGTAGTAGCTCAAGCCTGGCTCGAGCCGAGCCCGAGAGTGCAGCTCGCTCGAGTTGGCTCGTGGGCTCGGAAATACCGAGCCAACCGATCCGGCTCGAAAGCCAGCTCGAGAGCTGGCTCGGTTGGCTCGGTCCACTTGTAGTGCGGTCAACACTTAGTATACACGAAGTCGACACTTAATGCATATGTAAATTTGGATGGCCGACCGCAAAATAAGGTGTCGATCGCTATACGTTCCAGAACGTTTTTAATTGTCGACCGCTAATTAAATGTCGACCGCAATACGCATGATTGTTGTGAAAGTGTCGACCGCGTTGAAAAAGAGTTGACCGGTAGTTGTAAAAAGGTCGACCGTGTTCATAGAGA
>QAOC01012517.1:7858-22217 GCA_003255005.1 Begonia fuchsioides | reverse complement strand
AGTAAGCATGTTAGATCGATTTCATTATTTAATCTAACAGATGAAACTATCGTCAAGTCGAAGTCGCGAGCTTTAAAAATTGACGGTCATTTCAAGAAAGTGAAGGATCCGATTTCACCGGGAGGTCGCGTTGCAAACTTCCTCAACTCTCTGTTCACGACGAGAATGGCGAAGAAGACGAAGAACGCATCGCGTAGCAGTATGTCTAGGGCGTGTTCCTCTGCTTCGTTTTCTCCGTCGTCTCCGACCAAACGCCCGCTTTCTGCAAGAGAAGGGTTTCACAGTGCCGGCGACAAACGGACTGTCCGGTTCTACCCTGTAAGTGTTATCGTCGATGAGGATTGCACACCTCGTGGGCAAAAAAGGTTGTACGAAGAAAATGAGCCGTCGTTAATGGCGGCTACCGTACAAAGATATGAGAGTGAAGTAGCGAGAGAGATTGAGAGAGATTTAGACTTCCACAAATATGACAACGGCGAAGAAGAAGATGAGGAAGGCGCAGAGAGTTGCTGTAGCTCGGATCTGTTTGAGCTTGATCACAGCGTGATGATGGAGCTTCCGGTTTATGAAACAATTCGTTTCGACACAAATCATGTTATGGGTGAAGGCTTGTGAATGTAATCTCCAATTCCGTAACATCAAACGACGAGCCCTCTTTTAGTTGTTTTCTGCCTGAAACTCCATGTCAGTGGCTTCCTCAAGCAATTGTGATGCAGAGAAATTGGACAACTTGTTCGCCGTTGCAGCGGAAAAAGAAAAGAGAGGGAGAAAGGAGGTGGGGATGGACATGAATGCTCCTGTTCTGTGATGAAGATAAAAAACCAAACACCTCGACAACGACGGACAGTGACCCGAACCCCGATCACCCACGTAAGGAAAAGATACCATAATAATATTGCCAATTTGGGGAAGTAAGAATAATACTAGGCAAATAACTAGAGTATATCAAGACTTTAACAGCTAAAAACATTCAGACTTCACGCAACTTTGAAAAAGTTCAACTTATAGAGCGTGATGAATTTCGAAAAAAGCAATCGAACCGGGTTCTTAACCAGAGTTAAAAGCCAAACTACAAGACTAAGCTAAGAAAACTAGAAAATAAAGTAAGCAGGCTCATTGGCCCGGTTCAAATCTAGGCCTCAACCCACAAGTCATCTCTAGGGTTAGGTCGTTAACCTGAGGAATGTGTTGTTCTTCACTTGTACCAAACAACCATTGCCGTCTATATTTTTGTACCAGGAACAAAGTCTTGGATGCCTCTAACAGGATCAAAAGCAAGCTCTTTGACAAACGAATTTCTAAAAAAATGAACATAAATATTCGTTATGGGAACTTGTTATCTCTAGATTCTTTAGTTATATGTATTTTCTATGTGGTACCTCAAACTTTTAGTCGAATCAATTAACACTTCAAAATATGTGGATATTTCATATGATAATTAAATTTTTAATTCTATGAATCAACATGTCAAAATATAAATGTATTTTTAACTATATTTTTAAAAATATGTGGATATTTCAGATGATAATTAAATTTTTAATTTTATGAATCAACACATCAAAATATAAATGTATTTTTAACTAAAATTTTTAACTTTAAAATTTTATAACCAAATACCTTAACATCAAATTTTTGTTAGGTTAAAATTTGAATTTGTCATTGAACTATTTGATTCTAACGAACCAACCATCGAACTTTCATAATTGGCTACTCGCGACAGGTTTGACCTGCCACACCAACAAAATTCAACTTCATGCGAGCAGCCACGTGTTGGTGCAACCTGCTGCACCTCGTTATGGTGCGGCATGTAAGCGCGACAAGTATCACTTGTTGCATAGCACCAATGTGCTGCAAGTCATGCTACACGCGAACGTGGACGTTGAATGCAGCAGTTAACGACAATCTGCGGCGGCTGTCATCTGAATGCAGGAGGTTGAACTTGCCGCATCACAATGATGCGTGGCACATGACACCTACACACGGCACTGCTCGTCTACACCTTGAAAATTTTATAAATAAGGTTTCATTTGTTACATTTTTTAGAAGAGTCAACTTTTTGAAACTCTCTCAAAATTTCCAATTTCAAAAAATGCATCCTTAATTTTGCCATAACTGGCTTAGATACCTTCGATGTCTCTATAAGCCTAATAAGGAGATGCCTCATAATTAGACGTCTCAGGTTGGATCATCACATGATCCCTCTAGCCGACCACAACAGTCGGCCATTCCTCATCCAAAGTTTAAGTCTAGGATACATCGGTCATTATTTCATGATATCTATGCAAAGCGAGGTGTCATTCCTCTTAAACCTATTATATATGAAGTAGCTGAGTTGCTTAGGGTGGTGAACATGTTTGAGAGGATCTAATTGTTCTCTTTTGTGCGATGCAAGGTTCCATTGTAGAGTGTTTAGTCCATGTGGTAAGAGCTTTATGTTCAGAGATGATAAAAAAGTGACGGCCACTGTGATCAACCTTCTGATTGACTTTGTAGAGTATTATAGTCACGGGGGCCAGACTTATTATCACCTCTCATAGCCGTGCGAGTTTATTTAGAAAGGTTTAGGAGTACTGTTCTTGTAGATGATTTTTGTTAAGAAGAACGTAGATGTACTTAATAAGCCTAAGGCTAGGGAGATGATTGTTCGAGCACGTGTCATCCATAACATCATTGGTCACACCATCCTCCCCAGAGATGTTATTGTAACTTGGTGAGTTTCATGGATTTGTATGTGATGTACCCGCTGCACATGAGATAGTGTTTTAACTTACAACACATGATTTTGAGACACATGACTGATGTGGATAAGAGATGTCTGAAAATCCTCCCTTATGATTTGGTTATTCACATGCTCATTGAGGAAATGCGTGGGCCCATTCAGGTGTGTTAAGTGTTAGACAAGACTTAATATTGATTGTCTTTATATGTAATAATTGCTGGATAAATGAATTGAGAGACTGGAGAGTATTTTTGTAATCTTCATTCTAGATAATACGGTTAAAGCAATTATGCTATAAACTGAATATCGAGTAATGCTTCACGACTTATAAGTCTAAGTCGTAGGTGTAAAAGAATTTACACGAGAGGTGATGTAAGTCCCTATTTATTAGAAATTTGTCACATTTGTTTAAGAACTAACAAATAAAGAAAAAAAGAAAAAAAGAGAAAGATGCATCCATACGCTGCAAAAAGATTCGAGCAACAAGATTTTGGATATGAACTGGAGCGTCTAATTCGAGATTATGCAATTCAATGTGAGCTACAACTGATGATGTTTCAGATATTACAATCTAATTAACAATTTAGTGAGACGTCAACCGAGGATCTAAATGCTCATAACAAAATTTCTTGCAATTACGTGATATGTTTGAAGATGATGCAGCAAGTGGAGAGATGTTAAGGATGAAGCTTTTTCATTCTCTTCGTGATCGAGCTAAAGCATGATTGTATTCTTTACCACCAAAATTCATAAATTCTTCAGAGGAACTTGTTTCAAGGTTTTTGAATAAATATTTCTCACCTGTAAGGAATACGATGATGAGAGTCAAGCTGATGAGCTTTAGAAAACATGACATAATATTTACACAAAGCTTGGGATTGATTCAAAGAATTTGCAAGACAATGTCTAAATCATGAAACTTTCTATCATGGGTTGAATACTAAGTTAAGAGCTATTTTATATGCTTCAACAAATGTATTTTTTTTGTCAAAGACATACGGTCAAGCATTCGAGCTTCTTGAAAATATAGTCACCAACAATTATCAATAGAGATAAGAGAGAGATACAACATCATGTACAACAACCCCAAAAGTCGACCGGGTGATAGCATTAGCAACTCAAATGGGTACTCTATCTGATACTATTCAATCTATAAATCTTCCAAGAACTCAACTACAATAGTAAATTTGGAGTATTTCGTGCACCTAGTGTGAAGCAACACATCATTACGAATGCTGCCATCAAATCCCGAAGTTGATAATTATATGAATTATAACGGGAATTATAGTACATACAATCAAGGATGGATGAAGAATTCTAGTTATCAATGGAATCCACAACCAATAAGTTTCAATCAGGATTTTTAACAAAAATCACAAGGATTTTTCCAAGAAATTTTACTCGAGAAAAATTGGCAATGACACTCGATACAATCTAAATTGTTCGAACAAATGATTGGGGAGTATATGACAAAGAACGATAACATTATTCAGAATTTGAGCGCATTGATATAGAATCTAATCGCCTAAAAAAATCTTAAATATTAAGGAGACCAAATAGCTCAAGCTCTAAATGATAGATTTTGGACATGTTTTGATGTGCCATGTTTAGAACAAATTGAAGTACCAATAAAAAAAACTTCGAGGAGAATCATCACAAGGAGCGAAGCTCGCAAATTAACTAACTTTTTTTGCTCATTTGTAGGTAAACACTTCAAGAATATTGAAGAGAAAAAAGTTTCCTAGGAGGACAAAGAATTGCCATATCATTTGATAACTTGGCAACAAGATAATCGGTTCAACTAAACTCTCAGATTGTTGAGCACGTTCGAGGCTGAACTAAACCGCCCATGATAGATCTTTTATACGTTTTTGCCCAGCCATTTTTGAAGAAAATAGCATGAGGTGAATAGCTTCTTTTGGAGTCTCAACGACCCACTTTTTGCAGTAATTTGGTTGGTGTCCTTCATTTGACCTCACATTCTTCCAATTAGAGAAAAGTTGGGAAAATCCCCTTATCCCTTTTGTTTCCTATCACTCCCCTTTCATATCACGTTTTTTGCAGCCACCAAGTGATAAGACTTCTACTTTTTATCACCTTCACCCCATCCAATTAGATCTCAACAAAATCCCTCTTATCACTTTTTTTACAGCCACCCAGTGATAAGACTTCATCTTTTTATCACCTTCAACTCATCCAATGAGATTTCAACAAAATCCCTACAAGAGTTTCACCCTTATTATCATCTCTACCTTCTCTAATCATGTGTGGACATGCAGTCTGCAAACATTTAATGGAAGAAAACTATTTGGGAGCATTCCCATTACTTTTTCATCTAAAGACTACTTTTTCAGCACATTTTTTGCTAACCTATTTTAGCTAGTCCTAAGCAAAAACGTGATGTATGTAATTTACAGCCTATATAAGCCTTCCTTAGCACATTTTGTAGAGGTTGTTGAACCCATAGTATCCATAGCATCTGCTTGCTTTAGTTTGTTGAGGAGACCTCCAAACACCCTTTCATTCTATTCAGTGAGTAATATCCGTGTGTGTGAGAGAGTTTTATTACCTCGTTGCTAGTTATAAAATGAGTGATTTGCAATGTTCCCCACTTCGTGCAAGAGGGATTCAAGAGTAAGATTGTAGATTTGTTTGTTTTTTTGTCATTTCTCAATCGTCCGTGTTGTATTATCTAGTAATGTTGCACGTCATGTGGTATCAAATTTATTCTCTTTTCGTAAACACCAATATTTTCATAATATCCTACTCTAAGTGTTGCCACGATGACAAGGAGTACTGCCAATAATAACCAAGCCCGTGAAACCAACAAACGAGCACAAACAACCACTAATCGAGCGGGGTGAGCCAAATCTGCAAGGTCAGATCATAGATTTGTCTATCGCCTCTAGCGACTAATGAGGGAGGTAGGAGTTAAGTCGGCAAATTCCTCAAGCCCCTAGACCAAGTGAAAGAGCTTGGAATGCGAGGAGAAGAGTTCCATTAATCGATTATGCAGAAGAATTTTTGCTTGAGGAGAGTTATGTTGATTCGTGAAGACACTCAAGAGGTTGTTAGTGAAGATGAATAATTAAAGATGTCGGTTGAGGAAGATGAGCTAAGTGAGGAAGTTTGAGGAGCACAAGAGGAACTCCTCCTAGTAATACGAAGAGTTTTGACCACTCAAGCCACAGATGAGAACATGCAGCAAGAAAATATTTTTCATAGTCATTGTTCAGTGATGGGGAAGTTTGCTCTCTCATTATTGATGAAGGAGTTATACCAATGTAGTTTCAAAAACAATGGTGGAGAAGCTGAAGTTGGAAATCATTACTCACCCTCGATCATATTTGCGTAAGTGGTTTATTGATAAGGAAGACGTTAAGGTGACTAAACAAGCTGTTATTGAATTTGTTATTGGAGGATATAAAGACGAGGTACTTTGTGATGTAGTGCGTAGAATGTCAGTCATTTGCTTCTAGGGAGGCTGTGACAATTTGATCAAAAAGTTATTCATGATGGCCACACAAATTTTTATTCATTCAAGCATGAAGGAAGAATGATCAAGCTCGCACCCTTACGCTTGGAGCATGTGGCATTAGATGAGAGTTATAGAAGGGAGAAGGCATTCATTACAAATCTATTTATGTCAAAGAAAGAATAAAATAAATTTGTTTGGAGTGGTGGACCACTAATCCTACTGATGTTTAAGGAGAGGATGAAAGAACTTACTACTTCTCCAAAGCAGATCTGAGAACTATTGGGAAAGTTTAAAGATATATTTCTAGAAGAGTTATTGACTGGATTACCTCCCCTTAGAGGGATTGAGCAACAAGTTTACTTTCAGCCAATGACTATCTTGCCAAATAGTCTTGCTTATAAGATGAATCTCGATGATACTAAAGAGTTGAACAATCAAGTCAAATAATTGTTGAAGAAGTGTCATGTTCGAGATTCTTTTAGACCATGTGTGGTGCCTTCTTTGTTGGTGCCTAAGAAGGATGACACAATGAGAATGTGCAGAGATAGTCGAGAAATTAATTAGATAACTATCAAAGAAAGCTTGAAGAAATTGAAGTAACAATCAAAGAAAGCTCGAGGAGAATCATCACAAGGAGCCAAACTCGCAAATTAACTAACATGTTTGCTCGTTTTGTAGGGTTAACACTTGATAACTTGGCAACAAGATAATTAGCTCAACTAAACTCTCGGATTAGTGAGCACATTAGAGGCTGAACCAAATCACCCATGAAAAACCTTTTATATGTTTTTGCCCAGCCATTTTTGAAGACAATAGCATGAGGTGAAGAGCTTCTTTTGGAGTCTCCACAAACCCACTTTGTCCAGTAATTTGGTTGGTGTCCCTCATTTGACCTCACCTTCTTCTAATTAGAGAAAAGCTGGCAAAATCCCCTTCACCCTTTTGTTTCCAATCACTCCCCCTTCATATAACGTTTTTGCAGCCACGAAGTGATAAGACTTCTAGTTTTTATCACCTTCACCCCATCTAGTTAGATCTCAAGAAAATCCTTAAAAGCTCACTATTCTTTTCATATCATCTTTTTTACAGCCACCCGGTGATAAGACTTCACCTTTTTATTACCTTCACCTCATCCAATGAGATCTCAGCAAAATCTCTGCAAGACTTTCACCCTTCTTATCACCTCCACCTCCTCCAATCACGCGTGGACATACAGTGTAACAACCTTAATTTATTTTTAGAATTTGTGACTTTAAGATTTTTTGTTATGAATGTTGGCTAAATATTAAAGTATTAAGGTATTGTGGATATTAGTAATTTAGTAGGTTGAGGTGATGAAGAAAATAATGTTTAAGGAGTATATGAGATGATACTATTCGGAAAGGTTGGAAAATTTTATAGATTCGGTCGACACCATGGTTAAGCGGTCGACACCATGGTAAACCGGTTGACACATTAGTAACCAGTCGACATAGGATAGCTCTCGGGAATTTCTTTAGTCGACACCGTGGTTAAGTGGTCGACACCATGGTCAACCGGTCGACACATTAGTAACCGGTCGACATAGCATAGCTCTCAGAAATTTCATCGGTCGACACCATGGATGAGCGGTCGACACCTTCACCGAATTAAGTTGAAAAGTCAGCCAAAACGTGGAGAATTCTTATTGGTGGATGTAAGGGAAAGGTTGTTTTTGCTTAATGCACGACATAAAAGGGCGTTTGGCTGATATCTTTCTCCCAACCACGATTTCTTCCCTAATTTTCTTTGGGTTCTTACATTTAGACCAGGAGAAAGTGAGATTGAGATAGAGAAGAGATATCGTGACAGAAAAGAGTGAGAAAACAAGTTATCTAAAGAGAGGTGAGGTCGACACATTATAAGTTAGGTCGACCGGTTCTTGATTTCACGCAATGCATGCTCTTTGTTTTGTAAACATTGGTCAACACTTCATCTTACGTTAGTTTTCTGAATTTGGTATCTTCTAAGAAGTTACAGTAGACATCTTAAGTATGAATTTGGTACCTTAAGTGTTTTGATCAGAGTTCTGTAGCAAAAGTTATGAATGCCGTAAGTTTCTGGTAAAATATGGTATTTCGAGTTTTGCTTATATTATTTTATTTTATGATGTTAAGGTATATAAACAAGCTCATTGTATCTTTAAGGACTCAGAATACTAAGCCTAAGCTAAGGAGATCAAGTAAATCATTGCTTGTCTTTGGCCCCTTAGGAGACTACATCACAAAGAATTGAGTTAATGTTGCATTATTAGTATGAGGAATCTCTTTGATTAATAATTATAAGTATATTAATGATAATATTCTGTTGGGTTGTATCGCACGTTACACCGACCCAAGTGCTTCAGGTTTGATTGGTGCTTGATTGACATTGTTCGATGTTTGATGTTTGATGTTTGACGTGTAAATTGCTTTATGAGTATAATTATGCTAAGAAAGTCTATGAATGTGATTCATGTTATTGAGAGACGCTTGCTTATTGTACGTTTGCATATGATTGAGTTATTTTTAATATGTCATGCATATGTATGCTCATGATCAAGCTCATGCATCATGTTTTAAGAAAATAACGAAAAATGTTTCCATGCATGTTTTCAAAATGTCACTCAACCGGATGTCAGGATGGTATGCGACGTCTCCGGAATTTGATGCATTAATGTATGTAAAGCTGAAACAATGGGATAAAGCCACGGGGTGGTAAGCTTGGTCGAGAGGGCTAGGTGATGTCACAGGGTGGTACCCGAAAATGTGATGGACCTTGGTGGAACAATGGGGTGGAGCTTTTGATCATGGCACACGGGTGAAAGTTGGGTCGAGAGGGCCTGAGCTTTCCGGGTCGAGAGGGCCTGTGCCTTCTGGGTCGAGAGGGCCTGGGGGCTACCTAGATGGGTCTGTGGTCAGGGCGGTCATGGGGTCGAAAGCGAGGTCAAGTAAACGAGAACGATAAAGAATGAAATGAATTGTATGTTTTTATGAAAGCACGAGCATGTTAGGCATGTAAGTTCATGAGATTTCTTACTGAGGTTTAGGCTCATAGGATATGCTTTGTGATGTAGGTAATGAAGATGAAGGTGAGGGACTTAGCCCTCCCTGTTTGATGTGATAATCACGCCGTGGAGGAGGCAAATCTGGTGCGGGAAGCTTGAATCGTTAAGTGCCGACCCGTGGGGATGTAAAGAGATGTTTTGATGTATTTTGGAGTGTTTAGTTCGAACAATGTTTGTAAACATGTTTACTAAATGTTTTATAAATATGTTTTATATGTATGATGTTATGTTTGGCTT
Source organism: Begonia fuchsioides (assembly GCA_003255005.1). NCBI lineage: Eukaryota > Viridiplantae > Streptophyta > Magnoliopsida > Cucurbitales > Begoniaceae > Begonia > Begonia fuchsioides. The sequence continues at coordinate 12,719 of QAOC01012517.1, read as the reverse complement.
GAATAAATGATGAGTTTTTCACAATTTTATCCAAATGCTTCCGTTGAGTTTTATGAAAAGAATTTAAAGTCAAACGCCTTTTCAAAATAAAAAAAAAAATTATGTCAAAAAAAAGAGGGATGTTACAGACATGGTATCATAGCCCACTAGGTTTTAAAACCGATTCTGTGGACTACTTAACGATGCAAGCTTTCGCATTGAGACGCTTCATCCACTGTACGTATGTTTGAAATTGCTTTGTTTGATTGTGATTGTTTATGTGTATTGTTTGCTAACTGCTAGGATTAAATAAGCAATGTCAAGAGTTACAGGATCTATGGATGAGGGCACTAGCCAAGAGAATGAAAGTGTAATTGATAGATTAGTGAGCTTAGTGGAGAGCCAATCACAATACCTAGAAGAGTACCGGGCAAGAGAAGGTCAAGTAGGTGAACGAAGGAACAATCACAGTGAGCTCAGTTGTGAGAGGTTCAATCGCCTTCATCCCCTAAGTTTCGATGGTCATTCAACTGATCCAGCTATAGCAGAAGAGTGGATTAGAAAGCTAGAAGATTTATTTGAATATGCAAAGGTAGAAGGAAGAGATAAGGTAATCTGCGCCACTTTTATGATGGAAAGTGACGCAAGATTTTGGTGGAACACTGTCAAAGCTTCCAAAGATACAAGTGAGATAACGTGGAATGAATTCAAGGAAGCTTTCAATACCAAATATTTCAGCCGAACTGTTCGAACTGCCAAAATGGTGGAGTTTGTACACCTCCGCCAAACCGGAACCGTGGGGGAGTATATTCGACGGTTTGAGGCTTTGTCAAGGTTTGCTCCACATCTCGTAGCGAATGATGAACTGAAAGTATATCAATTCACTTAGACTGGAGATTTATCGAGGCGTAAAGACGGTCAGCACCGAGAGCACTAGTTACAACAACGTGGTAGCCATGGCCTTGGAAATTGAGGAAGTCGAGATGAGGTTCCAAAGATACAGGGAATCTCAGAAAAAGTTTATCAAGCCAGTGCAACCTCAACAACAAGGCAAAGGTTGGCAGCCTCAAAGGGGAATGCAACGATCAGGTGAAGATCAGTCGGACAACAACAAAGGAAAACATGTACATGGATCTTCTCAAAGTAATTCATGCCCAAAATGAGGGAAATGACACCTTGGAGAATGCATGGCGGGCTCCAGGTGCTGCTACAAATGTAAGGAACCAGGACACCTTATGCGAGATTGTCCCCAAAACAAGGAGCAGCCCAAAGTTAAACCTCGAGTGTTTGCCATGATAGAACCCGAAGATATGGAGCAGCCAGTGGTGGTATCAGGTACACTTTTGATTAATGGTGTACATGCATATGCCTTGATTGATTCTGGTGCCACTCATTCATTCATGTAATCTACATTCATGATTAAATTGAATTGTTCACCGATGGTGGCTGAGCATTGCTATGATGTGATGTTACTGTCTGGCGAGCGATTATGTTTGAATTTGGTACTATCGGATTGCATGGTCATGGTCAACGATCGAGACCTATATGCAGACTTCATTATTATGGATATGATGGGTTATGATGTGATATTGGGAATGGATTGGCTATTTCGGCATTTTGCTACTATCAAATGCCGGACTAGAATAGTCAATTTTCAGCCTCCACACATGGAAGAGCACTCCTTGCAAGCCATGAGAAAAATTAGGAGAATGCCGATGGTGTCGTGCATTAAGGCACAACAGTTATTAAAAGCCAGATGTGAGGGATATTTGGCGAGTATAATCAATGTGCAAGAACGAACTAAGTTAAAATTGCAAGATATTCAGGTGGTTCAAAAATTTCCCGAGGTATTCTTGAATGATCTTCTGGGTTTACCTCCTGATCGGGAAATTGAATTTTTCATTGACACGTATCCTGGAGCCGAGCCAGTGTCAAAAAATTCATATAGAATGGCTCCAGCAGAATTGAAAGAATTAAAGGTGCAATTAGAAGATTTGGTCGACAAGGGCCTTGTACGCCCTAGTTTCTCACCATGGGGAGCTCCTGTATTATTTGTTAAGAAGGATGGATCCTTAAGAATGTGTATTGACTATCGGGAGCTGAACAAGTTAACCGTGAAGAACAAATACCCCTTGTCGAGAATCGACGATCTCTTTGATCAATTGACAGGTGCACAAGTGTTCTCCAAAATTGACTTGAGGTCGGGTTATTATCAGTTGAAGATTAAAGCAGAAGATATCCCAAAAATAGCTTTTCGAACGAGATATGGACATTAGGAGTTCCTTGTGATGTTCTTCGGATTGACTAATGCATCGGCAGGTTTCATGGACATGATGAACTGAGTGTTCAAAGAGTTCTTGGATAAATTTGTAATTGTGTTCATTGATGATATTTTTGTGTATTCGAAGTCGGAAGAAGAACATGTCGAGCACTTGGAGGTGGTTCTTTCTACCTTGAAGATGCATAAATTGTATGCAAAGTTCTCCAAGTGTGAATTTTGGTTAGATCAAGTCAACTTTCTTAGACACATCATATCTAAGGAAAGAATTTCAGTGGATCCAGCGAAGGTGCAAGCTGTTATGGAATGGTCGCAACCAAGGAACATTGGTGAAGTACGAAGTTTCCTTGGTTTAGCCGGTTACTATAGAAGATTCATTGAAGGGTTCTCTAAGATTGCAGTTCCATTGACCCGCTTGACCAAGAAAAATATGAAATTTTGGTGGTCCGATGAATGCAAAAAGAGTTTTCAAGAGTTGAAACAAAGATTGACATCGACCCCAATATTGACTCTTCTGACCGAAGAAGAAAAATGCAGCATATACTGCGACGCATCCAAAGTTGGATTGGGCTGCGTCTTGATGCAGGATGGGAAGGTAATTACCTAAGCCTCAAGACAGTTGAAGAGTTACGAGCAAAACTACCCTACACACGATTTGGAGCTTGCTGCGGTAGTTTTTGCTTTAAAGGTTTGGAGACATTATCTTTATGGCCAATCTTGCGAGATCTTCTCCGACCATAAAATTTTGAAGTATTTGTTCTCCCAAAAAGAATTAAATATGACGCAAAGGAGGTGGCTCGAATTTGTGAGATTACGATTTCGAGATCAAATATCATCATGGAAAGGCCAATGTGGTCGCCGACGCCCTTAGTAGGAAGTCAACGGTGATGCATCCCACACTAACGGCAATGTCGGTACGACTACAAGAGGAAATGAAAGGGTTTGAACTTGAGATAGTAAATTACCTAACTTCTACACTTATGGCATTGACGATTAAGCCTAATATTCTAGAGAGAATTAGAGAAACCCAGCAAGATGATCCTCTATACAAGAAGTATGCTCTAGGCAAGGAGTTGATTTTTTCTGAGTTACACTACTCAAAGGACGGCACACTAAAATACAAGAATAGATGGTACGTGCCAGAAAGTTCGACCCTACGAAAGGACATCTTAAATGAGGCTCACTCTTCTATATTTTCGATGCATCTGAGAAGCACCAAGATGTATCACGACTTGAGGCAATACTATTGGTGGCCAGGCATGAAGGAGGACGTAATGAAGCACGTAGAATTATGCCTTGTATGCCAGCAAGTCAAAGTTGTGCATTAGAGGCCTGCTGGAACGTTGCAAAGTTTACCGATTCTCGAATGGAAATAGGAACATATAGCGATGGACTTCATGATGGGATTGCCCACTACAGCCAAAGGTCATGATACTATATGGGTTGTGGTGGACAGACTTACAAAGTCGGCCCATTTCTTATTGATCAAACTAAGCTCGGGTATGGACCAATATGCAGAGTTGTATATCCAAGAAATTGTAAGGCTACACAGAGTTCCAGTATCCATAATTTCAGATAGAGATCCGAAGTTTACTTCCAAATTTTGGAAAAGCCTACAGAAGGCAATGGGGACTGAGTTAAGCTTAAGCACGACATTTCATCCCCAAACTGACGGCCAAACGGAGAGAACAATTCATATCCTTGAGGATATATTAAGGGCGTTCGTATTGGAATACCAATTGACATGGAGCAAGCTGCTACCTTTAGTGGAATTCACGTACAACAACAGCTACCAATCCACGATCGGTATGGTACCCTACGAAGCTTTGTATGGCCAAAAATGCAGATCGCCCTTATACTGGGATGAAGTCGGAGAAGCCCAATTCTACGGTCCTGAGATCATACAGCAAACCAAAGACCAAATAAGAGTGATTCGAGAAAAGATCAAAATAGCTCAAAGTCGACAAAAGAGCTATGCAGATCAAAGAAGAAGGGAACTGTAATTTAATGTAGGAGATGAAGTTTTCCTCAAAGTTTCATCATTCAAGGGTGTTAAACGGTTCGTTAAGAAAGGAAAACTTGCTCCAAGATTCGTTGGCCCCTTCAAGATAGTAAAGAGGATTGGGATGACGGCTTATGAGCTGGATTTGCCGCTAACTAAGCATGGAATCCACAATGTATTTCATGTATCCATGTTAAGAAAGTGCATGCGGGATCCCGAGCAATTGGTCGAACCGAGTAGCATTGAGATTAAGTGACATGCCTCGGGATCACCTGACAAAACTTGAACCTACTGGAGTCATCACCCGAGCCCAAGCCAAGGAGCTTGCTAACGAATTTTCTCTTTTTGTAGGAAATGTTTTGCATGAACTAAACATGATGGAACCAACTTTAATGGACCAAGAGAAACCCAAGCATCTCCTAACTTGGCAAGAGAGCTTCGACATTTTGGCGATGGACGGAAAGGGAGACCCGATGCATGTTGGGGCAATTCACGGAGCCTTGAAGATGGATTGTGAAAGAAAGAGCCCAATACTTAATCAGCCCAAGATCACTTAAAGGAGAGAGAGTTGTCTTTATTTTGGGTGTTAGTTTTGTTTTTTT
>QAOC01012506.1:76466-103397 GCA_003255005.1 Begonia fuchsioides | reverse complement strand
AAAAACAGCAACGAGCTGGGTTTTTCGGACTTGGACAGAATTAGACGGAAGATACGGGAAAAATCATTGGAGCTGCGAAAATCAGTATTCCAGCAGCCGACGACGAGCTGAGGAGCTCCGGGTATACGACCTGAGTTTGAAGCTTTAGTCGGTGAGCTTAATTGCAGAGAAAATCGCATGGCGATAGTTTATGAACAAATTTCTGTTTTCGATTTTGCTTCAATGATGAGCTAAATTGTCTGTGGTTGGATTGATTTGCTGTTGACTGGAAAACTCATGTGTTGCTTGCACGATTTTAATTAATCTGTTTAGTTTTACAATTTCTCTCATGTTTGGACTGCATGCCACAGCTAAAATGAATTTCGGTATCTTCCTAAAATGCCATTAGGGATTTACCCGAGCCTTGAACGGATTAATAGATTGATTTACTCTTCATTTATATTCTGTTTTTGATAAAAGTCGATGATGGATATTCTGAACTTATTTTCCTTACCGTATGTACGGAAGGGAGTGAGGAAAGAAGAAAGATCGGAGGCCATGCCAGCCCCGGTTATTCGATGATTCGATTTCAGTCAATCATTCTGCAACGCAGCCGTAGCCTTCGCTGTGGACGAGAATTCCAGCAACAAAAGATCAATCCGACCACACTTTCTCATCGATATTATTTCTTACTTCCTTTGTGCTAATTTCTTGACACTATTTCTCACATCTTCCATCTTATTTTATACACTTGCAATTTATTTTAGAATTTAGAAAACTCATTCACAACTTTATTGAGCAACCCGGTTTTCACATTTATTTTTTAAAGAAGATTTTACTCGTTTTCCTCGAGGGATCGATATCTTTTATATTACTTGTGAACTGTGCACTTGCGGTTTAATAACGACACACGCATTACACCCAACAACAGGTTTTGAAAAATAACTGAAAACATTGCTTTTACTAGTTCGATTCTATAACATCATCAATTCAGTTCGGTTCAGTTTGGTTAACCTTGTTCAACCACAACCGATCTCATCTTTAATTTAGAGTACAAATAAACCAAGGAAGTGTCATACCACTAATATTGAGCAGCAGGAAGATCACCACAAAGATCCAAAGATACCAACTGAAACAACGAAAATCAATACATTAATCCTCAAAAACTTTTAACCACCATTAAAAATATTCCAAAGTTATACTTGCCTTATCCCAACGACTCTCTTAAAATCATCTTCGAGCGCTCTTATCATGTATTTGTGAAAGTTAAACTTGGGGTTTCCTCTGCAGTGCATCTAAAAAAAAAAGAGAAAAGTTGTGAGAAACAATCATATAGTATTAAGGTAAATAGAAAACTGCTGATATAATAGTTTTCTCACCATGATGAAACCCAATCGCATTGTCGCGTAATCTGATTTATTCACGGAATTATAAAATTGCTTGACAAAGGAATGCTGCCCGTGAATCAAAATCCTCGAGTTATTACAAATTACATTTCAATTTTATAAAAGAAATATTAATATTCCTGAAACTTATGGAATGCCTTTTAAATATGAGAATAACATACCAACCAACCAATAAGAGCTGAATTTTTACCAAAACCCCGAAAATGATCCTGAATAAAAGTATGCTGATGGACGTTGGTGATCTTTGGTTTCAAAACTGAATAAGAAAAAATATGAATTATATAACAAACAAGACGATATATTAACAGTTAAATTGCATAAACTCGTTAATATGCAGCCAAAAGCAGTATTTGAGCTCAAAATTCGACCAATATATCCATTAACCTCAAGAAATTTTGGTTTTAACTCTTCTTGGTTTTATACAAATACAAGAAAATTTTGGAAAATTGCATACTTTGTTGAGTGTCGTAGTTCTCTTTTGCAATTGAATCCTCCCAGCGCTTCCATTGTCGTATCTAGATCATCAAGAAACAGCTAATTAAATAAGAAAAAGTTAAAATGTGAAGATAAAAACTTGAACAGATAATGTATATACCTTGGCTCCGCCGAAAACGACAGTAAGAACACAAAAGCTCACGTGGACAATAGCGAGAATGAATATAAAGATATGAAGATGATGCAAAGCTTCAAGTGATAACAAAGGCACCTTGTTCTGAAAAGAATCAAATTAAAACAGTATAAATTATTTTATAAACAAAATCATTCAGTTTTCTACCGACGTTAGCCACGAATCAACATTAACAACACTGCTACCCTGACCTCTCAACGGAAACAGTCAATGAATCTCCAGTGAAGATAAATTGTTTCGAAATAGCAAGATGAACTGATCGAGTAACAAGTAAAAATCAATTTCATAATCAGCTCATAAAAAATTGAGCAATCTTTCTAGAGTTATGTATAACCACATGTTAAATCATAGAAAGTAGTTAAGAATTTTTTTATGAAAAGAAAAATCAGAAATGTAGCGAGACACTTATATCAGCCTTGCATGAAATTGAAGAATCAAAGGTTTTCAGGAATTCATGCCATCCAGAAAGGGGAGAAATTAAGGGCAGAACAAAAAAAGGTTCTTTTCTTAGATACCATTTTTCATGATTAGATACCAGATTTTCAAAGCAAAAGTTGGCTAAACTAATATTTCAAAATGCCAAATGAGGACAAGTGTTCCACATCAATTGTCACTGGATTATCTAACTTCCGCAAAATCACGACAAGACAGTATTACAAACAGCATCACATACTTAGAACAACAAGTTCATATTTCAAACACAAAAAAAAACAATTATGATAAAACCAGAGTTTTGAGTTTAAGATGGTTCATTAGTTTCTGGAGGAGCCCTTTGAGATCTAGATTGCGGAGAGCTATCCTTCAGTGTAAAGCTTTTTTAAGAGCACATCTCTCTCAAAATTAGACACGATTCACATCTTTGTTTTTTTCTTTTTTTGGAAAGACAGTTTGAATGAGTTTCATTGCTAGTAATTTGTTTTGGCCCCTACTTTATTATAAGCTTCTTGGGATAGAATAGGTCACAGTAAATAATTATAGCAAGAATATTAATCACCTTCTGAGCACAATAACCAATCTGCGAAGAACCAGCTTCGGAAAGCAGACGTCTGGCAGAACCAGAAATGCTTGAAGCAAAGAAAGTTTGAAAATGGTGGACTGTTGATGACTCAGAAGTAGAATTAGAAGACGACCCTTGTTCTTCTTCACCCTTGTCACTAAGTTTACAAGGGAGGAGACTCTGAGTCAAGCCCTCATGGACGCAAATCTTAGTAATGGTGCTCTGAAATACCGTGAGAAGAAGGGAAATAAACCCCAAAAGCATCAATTCTGAAAAAACACACGGACAAGAACCAAAAATCAAGAAATTCCCAGTTCAAATCCACCTCTAATTCACTGAAATTAAAACAAGATGTGAAGAAAATGGGGATCTAGCAGACTAGAAAAGTAACAAACAGACCTTCCTTGATTTTCAGTAAAGCTTCGAACAGAGGCTTTTGATTCTTCCTCTTGAAGTATTTTCCGGTGTAGTGAATAAGACGCTCGACGGCGAGGGAAATGGCGACGATTACGGTGCAGACGGCGGCGACCACCCATGTCGGAGTGAACTCTAAGGTTGTCTCTTCTTCTCCACCACCACTCATCGTCCAAGTTTTTAGACAGTCAAAAAACTCTTCTTTCTCTCCCTATTCTACGGGGAGAGAGAAGTCATAGATTTGTCCATGCAGCGACAAAGTGCAACTACCAACGTCAGTTTCATTTTCCTCAGTTGAAACCCGGATCATTTTCGTCATTCCAAGTGGCGAGAGAACACATGCTTTATGCAAAAAAAATATATATTTTAAGATTTTAAAATAAATTATATACTCCATAACCATACCTTTTTATTTATTTATTTATACTAACATAAACAATGTGCCATAATAAATCATTCTTATTAATAAAATTACCACATACTCGAAACTTAGTTTTGTCATAATGTTTTGATTTCAAACATATGATATTGTATAGGAAGAACATAAATTACGTGCAACCCTTGTACAAATTGGGAATTGTGATTTAAACGAGATCATAAGTTAAAATTGATCACTTGGTTACGATTTATCAATCACGCAACATAGAGGAAATCGCTAGAGGTGAGCATGAACGTGTTTGAGGGCGACCTCATTTTCGACATTCTCAGTTCCACGTGGTTTCACATACGATTAATATGCTAACTTGTTTGCATATTTTAATTTAAAATTTATTTTGGTAAAAAAAAATTATATGTTATGGCACAAATTTTTTTAGAGGTAAATATCAACGTACTCCATTAATTACGAGGATAATTATAACGAGGACTCGAACTCTAATAATTATTAATAAACCACTTAAAATTTACAATAATTTGATTTAATATTCTGCCACCGACTATGATACACGTTCATGACCTCAATTGGTTGACATTTTCGTCAATTTAGTTAGATTTGTGAAATTAAAGTTGTTTTGTAATAAGAATAACACATGGGTTAAGTGAATGAATTAAGTTGTACCCTATTAAACAAAGAAATAAGTGGCGTGACAACTGGGTAAGGAATATTATTATTCTACCTAACCCTAATTAAATTAAATGTAATTTATTTGAATAAATAAAATTGAAGCATTGATTGAGGTTGAACTGGAAATTAAACACGACATGAAATAATGGTGAATGTGGGCCATGCTATCAAATGGAGTAGATGAACTTGCATATTATGTTTATCAATACTCCTGCTCCGCTATACGTTTAATTTTAATTTTTTAATTCTTCATTTTGAATTTTTAGTAATTTAATTTTCAGAAAATTCAATGCGCGACTACCATATGAACTCAACAAGTCTGAAAAATATGACTGGCTAACAAGTCATTCATATTATATATACTGTGATATCGAATCATTATTGATCTGATTATAATACACCTAATGTATTACAAATATTGATAAGTATTTAGAATAAGAATTTACATTAAAAAGGTAAAAAATTATTATTTCCTATTCAATGAGTAAAAAAATTGTTTTATTGAAAAAAAATTGTTAATATATTGAACAACGATTAATATAATTAATAATATAATTAAAATACAATCAGTGTAAAAATTACTTTTCAAAATTTATCATATTAATTTCATAAAAAACTGTTTGTTGCTTAATCAATATTTTTTTGAAGAAAGTATACCTAAGAATTCTGCTTATACATAATCAAGGTATCCGTAATTGATTTATTCTCCTAAAATATAGAAATTTCACGCATAATTTATTCACAAATATAAATAAACTATATGTTTAAAAATAAAATAATGCTAAAATTATTTTTTTATTTTATATTTTTATTATACACGTTGATGTATTAATAAATGATCTGGGCGTATCCAAAATCTACCAGGCCCCGGTTGAACAAGTCCTAGGGGGTATTCTATGATGCATCTTTCTCTAATCCACATATAAACTTAAGATCACATTAAGCATACAACAAGAGTATTTTAGTACAAATTTAAATAATACCTTGGAAAAACTTGTTTTTAGAAGCCGCTAGACCCAACTAACGACGAGTACGACTCGTTCTCGTCCTTAGTTGCCGAAATCTTGTTGAAGTTTTTATTTACGACATGGCTATTAGTGTCGGTTTGCAGGCCTGCCATATCGAACAATTCTTGTCGATGGAATTTCGCAACTTCAAAGTCTCCGTCCCAGCACGTCTCCGATACAACTTCAAGCGCTCCCTCGATCTTATTCTCCGCCACAAGATTTTGATTTTGCAGGAGGACGAGATAAACTTGTTCGGCGCAGGCCTTCCTTATCTAGACATCAAAAAAATTATAAACATAAACAGTTTTCTAATGAAACAAAACTTGATTAAACTAAGTCTAGCCAATCAAACACATGAACTATTAATACCATAAAGAAAAATGTAATTTTATATTTAGAAAAATAGTTTAAAGATGAAAAGAATTTGTGAGAAAAAACAGACCTTAGGATAGCGATGGGCAAGAAAAGAAAGAAGGTGAGTAAAGGCGCGGGTGTTGATAGAATCGGTAATTGACGAAATATATCCGAGTATGGCGATGCCGGAATATAGCTTGGAGAAGTCTTTTGATCCCTTCAACTCGATCTCTAGTGAATCCAGGAGACCACTGCAGAAGAATGGTGGATGAACCTGGAGAAAATTCAACGAGTCAATGACTTGTTACAACATAAATAAATAAAAATGTAACAAGAGAACCGACACCATGGGCGAATTAGATTAACATTTAGCAGCTCGCTCATCGTTTCATCATCAATTAGTTGTTCTAAGAAAACTGTTTTAACCTAGCAGTGCTTTAGATGAGAACAGGAACCACAATGACATTAAGAACCAAATGATTTTTGGTCTTTTAGAACCGTGAGAAACCGGTACATTCTTTGCAGTGGCAAAGCGCCACTTATAAAACAAGAACAGTGACTTACCTCTATAGTCAAGCATAGACCTTTGCTGAAAAGAATCTCGATCGTCTGGAATAGAAGAGCATTCCATCAGAAGTAAAAAGATTTAAACAGAAGTAAAGAGGATTGCAATGAATATGGAGCATCATATAATATAAATAAGTACAAAAGCAAATAATAGAAATGCCAGAATGAGTAGACAATACAATCGTCACTAAAAAAAAAGAGCAGAATCCGTGTTTAAGATTTCATTCTAGCAATACAATGCAAAAACCAGTATTCAAAAGCATTCCGTCCAGAAGATCAAAGTTAAAATTACCTTGAAAGTAGGCACGATTACTCTATCACATTTCTTGAACTGTTGAAGAATCCAAAGAATGTCTGTACGGAGCACAAGTTCTCTGCTATCTTTATTCTGATCTTTGATTTTATCAGTTTTCAGGTACTTCAGTAATGCAGAGAGTGTCTCTTTCCTCAAAGACTCTTGCAGGCCACCAATAGAAATTACCAATCCAGAGAGCACATATTTGCTGTAACATTCGAACTGAAGCAACTTCACAAAGCGTGGATATGCAAAGGCAGGTGCCTGCACAATATGGAACATAAAACTTAGTCAAATATTAAATATTTACATAAAGGAGGGAGATTGAAGATTCTATCTATACGGAATCTAACTAATCACACTTGAATATTAAGAAGAGATTATTCTTGACCACCATGATTGAACTAATTCAAGAAAAATCTGAACACGGAAATAAAACAATATATAATCTGATAGTATCATTGTTTCAAGATTATTAATACTCACTGCCCACTTTAATTCTGCTCGATCAGGAACAATTTCTTCGAGTTCTTTTCTGAAAGGTATATATGGTATATGAATCGTCTTGTTATACAAAATCCGTTGTAGAACCTTTGCAGCTGCTTCTCTTAGTTTATCCAGTTTCTCCACAGCTTGCTTGCAAACACCTCCAACAAACTGAGTAGCAAGAGCTTCATCGAATAATGAATCCTCAAGGTTTATCTCAGCAATATCACTGCCCGAATGCTCTGATCTATATTCGACTCCATCAATCGGTTTAATTGATCCACTAGAACTCTTTTCACAAAGAATATATGTACATCTTTCCAGGCCATCCATGGCAGCCTCCCTTACCCAAGACCCAACATCACCTCTATTATCGACCGAGTAGTCATCAAGAGCTTTAAATAAACTCGTCATCACTTCATTCTTGATCACAAGAAAGATTGACATGTCATCTACAGAATCATCTTTTTTGCAAATTAAAGTTTCACAAATTGATACGAGCCCTTTGACGGCATTCACACGTGATTCTGCATCTCGGTCGGCAGGATTTTGCTGCAACGGAAATAACTTCTGGTGAAAATCAAACATTTATCGAAATCACATATATAAATTAACAATGTATGTGGTCAACTATCCTTAAACTAAAATCTAAAGCTTTCGAGACAACAGATAACTTAAGCCAAGATGGCAGTAGGAAATTACAGGTTTATATCTATGTTCTATCGCTCACCTAATTTGAAAACTTACAAGCAAAAGGTAATAAGAAACAATATCAATTATCGAAATGATCTGAACGAAGAATCTTAATTTTAAAAAATTGGAAGCATAATAACAACGGATGGACATCCACAACTAAAATGCACCTCAATTGCACAACAGCTACAAAGTCTCAAGAGCACGTCTCTCCATCTGCTGGCCAAATATTCATAAGGCAATACACTTAAAGCCAATGCAGATCCTCTTCTAACAGCCACATTGGGATCAGTCAGCAGTTCCAAGTACTTTGAAGTTATGTCACTAGAACCTCTACCCACTGCAGTGATTAAGTATGCTTGCACGAAGGATTTCAAAGCTTTAACAGCAGCAGTCTGAAATTAATAAATATATTCAGAAAATTTTGATATCAGAATAAAAGATAAAGGTCATTTAATTAACTAAAGAAAAAAAAATAAGATAGCCTTGGAAGTCACCTGAATCTGAGGATTAGGATGTCTTAAATTCTCATTGAGTGAGTCAAGTAGAGTTTGCTTTATCTTTTCTGGTAGTAACAAATGTGACAGAGAAATGCACTCAATAAACCGAGAAACGGCGAACCGCATTATCTCCCCACCCTTTCCGCGATATAGGCGTGCTTTTTCAATAGCAGGGACTACCCCAGCAACATGTTTCTGCTTGTCTGTAAATAGCAGATGAGCAGATTCATGAATCAACTTTATGTAGTTTACGGATGTAGATACTAAATGACAAGGTTCACCAGAAAAAAAAAACAGAAAGTTACATAAGAAGTATCTGATAGTATTACAAGAAAGGAAAAAACCTCAACCAGATAGCCTAAGATTTTGAAAATCTTTATTTATCCATTACAATTGACCAATTTACTTCTGTCTAAGAAGAAAAACATGGTCTGCACTTAAGAGAAAATAAATATATTGAATCATATAACTCCAACACAAAAGTTTAAAATACTTGACTGTTATATTTATCAAGTTATAGACGCAGCTCTCTCAGTTCTATTAGAAATGATAAGCCGATAGTTACTAGTTCAAATGGAAGGAGATTTCTGTCAGGTGAAAGGGAGCCAATTGAGTTGGATACACAATCGATAGTTGAACATTTTTGCCATTTGTAATACAAGCCTCTTCTCTAACAAAACGAAATGGAATGGCTGACACATAGCAAATTAAATATATAAAAAAGAAAGACAAAAGTTATATAACCCATCCTTCAATCCACGAGAGCTGACTGACATAAATTTAAAATGATACAAGGGGAGAAAGATAAGAAGGATACTGAATTAGTCAGAGACTAAATGAAGCAAATATAGAAAGGGCCATTCTAATACCCATGTCATATTTTTCATCCACCCAAATTAACACCACAAATCAGAATGATTAAACTAGAGACAAAATATGCATTACATATGAGAAGTGAGGAAGGGAAGAAGTAAGTTTAAGCGTAGGACACATACCAGGCAAAAGAATATAATCACACTGATGCAAAGACAAAACAACTTCACCCAATGCCAACGTTGCACCATGACGCATGCACAGATCGGATGACAAAGTGCAAGGTATTAACTTCTCAATAATACAGCTCGCAAGATATTTGGGATCATATTTGACAAGAGCAGAAAGGGCATTTGCAGCTAGTTCTCTCAAGCCTTTATCCTACCATCAGCTATTGAAAATTAGGTATTATCTATACAACCAGCCTATAAAACAAAGTAGGCAGAGAAAAATCCAGAAACATTGACAGCAACCATTAGCAGGCATGATTAAAAGGCATGTTCAAATATGATCTCAACTAATGAGTTTACAAAAATGAGCTTGTTATCCTTTTAATCTCTTAAGCAGCCCGAGGATAGTATAATAGCAACCTCATGCATAATTTCGTTATTGACAATCAATTAAGATCATAGGAGGTAGCATCCAATTCTTTGTTCTCCCTCTGAAGAATCTATGCGTTAAAGAAGCACAAAAGACCATTTTCTACATATGTTGTCTTACAAATGGTGCCTTTCATCCATATGACTATATAATTTATGTGGAACAAACAGATATACACTTGTTATTAGTAAACCAATAGAGAAATTAATAAAGTAGTTGAAGTCAGTCCTTTGCTTTATTTCTGTAACCAGATTTGTATCATAGACCTAGATCATTAGTAATGAATCGATTTCAGCTTTAGATATACTAAGGAATGAGATCAAATCCTGTTCTCAAAGGTAGAAAAATAAGTGTCGAAATAGGTAGAGAAAAAAATCTTCTGGCCACAAGTTTTTAACTGTGATGTAATGCTGCAATTTCTTTTAGCCTTGACAAAAATCATATTATTATGTTTAACTGGTGAAAGGGAAGAATGAGAAGAAGCAACAAAATAGATTATCCAGAAAACTAGCGGGAGGAACATATTATTCCTCACCCAAGCACCAATACAAGCTAACAAAGATTGGAAGAAGAGATATCCTTTTAGTGACATGGGTTAGTGGTTATCAAACACAAGTAATAGTTGGATCAAAGAAAATAAGTTCTCAGAAAATACCCAATGGCAAATCTTGTTGTTTACAAGCTCATCAACAAAAGGGATAAGATACCCATCATACTGAGCAATGGAAACTGACACAGTCATGTATGATGTCGCACGAGATGATAGTGAAAAGTAATCTGCTGTATTCACTATATCAATGCCATTTGAATAACTTCCTTGTCTTCCAACATTCTCCTGAAAAGCTGCTGCAGCTGCTCTTCTACAGTTAACCTGAGCATCAACGGCCACAAATATTTTATTTAGAGAAAATTCACAAAAATTCAAAAAATGCAACTGTCAGTTGCAACACCTCACGGTCATAGCAAGCCACCACTAACAGATGAGGAGCAAGATCTTTCAATATCTCTCTCATATCAGAATGATAATAAGCCCTTCCAAAAGCCCAACAAACATAGGCAGCGGCATCACGTACGTGTGATCCAACACTATGTGGACCTCTTCGAATATCATAATGCAGTGCCTGCAGCATGATTTAGATTACAGGGAAAGACAGAGAGATTGGGGCTACCATCAAGATACACAATTTTAGCAGAAAGAATAAGGGAAATAGGTGATGCTAGTAAACAAATCCACATCGAGATTCTTCTGTTTTCTATACTCATAAAATGTAAATAAAGTTAAAAGTCATACATTACCATGTTTCGTATTTATAATGCAAAAAATCTTCTTTCTGGTGTTGAAATCAAAGATGTTAATAATGTAAATGGGTAGATTTAATCACTAGATAAACCCCTTTCCAGTTGCAAATGATAAACTTTCTTGGTAATACTGCTCGAGTAGAATACTAATAAAAGGGACAAAATCAAGCTTTAAAAGAACTAATTTAACTGAAACTAAAACAACCAAATCCTACAAGGAACAAGGTCCTGTTGTACTTCAAAGTCAAATTCCATGAATATAAGTTTTTATGATCATATGACTGACACTTGCTGTACAAAAGTAAATGATAGAAAAGCATGCGCCAGACAATGACTCGCGAAAACAAGAAAACAATAGGAACATAATTTCACATTTGAAGATAAAGGAAATATCCAAAACGGTTAAAGAAATAGAAGTCCGACTAATCAAAAAGGATAATCACCACAGTGTAAAACAAAAAATGTACCACTTTAAGAAAATTTTAGATATATATGAAACTTAATTGCACAGAGATTATATATGACCTTCACTACAACAGGTACAACTTTTGGAAGACTTGCAGGTAGAAGTAATCCTCTACGTGCCAATTCAGCCAACGCCAAACAACCTCCATGCCATGAACCATCACCCTAGGAAGAGCACAACACAATTGCACAACGAAATCAAGCAACAGAAAGCGAATATCAATATATAAGAGGTTGATGTATCATAAAATAAACAACTAAATATTGTCAGAGTTCAAAACTATAAAACAAAGGAACCAAAATTCATACCTCACCGGTGGAAAACAAGTCCAAAATAGAGGACAATATCTCTTCTGACAGAACAGATGTAAAGCGTGAAGTTATGCGGCCAATACCTTTTGCTGCAGACCAACGCACAACAGTGTCCTGAAACAACACAAAAAGTTGTTAATATAAAATGCTGAGGTATTCAATAGTATCATTTAACTCCAGATGCAGAAAGTTCTGTGAACATTAATTTTCTTCATCTAGTTGAAATAAGTTTCACAAACTCAGAACCCCAAAAAGGAAGCTTAATAATGAGCCTCATAGTTACAGTAATTGCATGGTCATATTTCCAAATAAGAACTTTTTTGGGAATTAATGTACTCTCCTGGGTCGATAAGATTTGAAATGCTGACCTTGTAAATAGAATGTAACAAATAGAAAATGAAAAAGGGCTTAGAATCCATTTACAAATAAAAATAAAATGTCCTAGGAGAGTAGAAAGAAAAGCTATGAACAACCAAAATCAAAGGTCAGCTTACTGGTTACTCTCCATGTTCAACGTGAAAAGGAATTCAGGCCTTTCATTGACATTGTTAACCCATGTCAGCCCAAATGGTCCAATTATCCCATCCAACTAACTAAGCAGACTCTTCTTAGTTGTCAATTAATACTAAAGTGAATGCTCAGATGCATTATACTTTGCACATTTTGTGTCATTATTCCTAATTACATCAACCAGTCACAAAGAAAACAGTGAACCAAGAAAACCACCAATCAAGGCGAATGGAGCAAAGACAGCCAAAAAGGACTTGGAAAAATTGAGAGAAATTATAGCAGAATCGTATGGAGGGAACTAATTAATCAGCCAGTATATTATTATTTGCACAGCACAATACATCAATTTCACAGTGACAGATTCAAATTTTAATGTAATGTAAAACTACAAAACTTATTAAATTAGTTGATAGTTGATACAGAATCTAGTCAAAGTCTTATGATTGTTCTCAATATATATTTTTTTTTAAATTTATTAAATCTTTGGGTAGTAATGGAACATGTTTGGTTAGATACAATCATTCAAAAGATCAACATACCAAACACTTCCATAGTTTCACCATTCATTTAATTTTCAAGGTAATCAAGTCATCATAGATCTCACCCTTCTAACATACCGTATCTCTCAGTCCAGTGAGTAACATCTCAATAATCTCTTCCACAACCTCCGGAATTTCCATATCTTCATCTTCATCAATGGTAGGCCTTTGCTTTATGGCAGAGCCAATCTCAATAGCATTGCCACATTTACGATTCTCCACAGATGAAGTTAAAAGTTTATTCTCTCCAAAGGAATTGGATCTAATCTGAAACGAAAAGATAAGATGATAGATATGTAACAAAACATTGAGTCCTAAAGGAAGAGTATTTGAAAAAATCTCCAGATAAGGAAAACAGCAAAAAAAAAAATTGGTAAAGTAATATACAAGGTCATTGTACAATATTCTTTCTTAATACATTATGTCTCTCATAAAACAATGTTAAATAAAGTGAATCTTTCATCTAATTAGATATTGAAATTAATTTGACAAGCAATGATCCAAATCAGAAAAAAGTATCCTAACAATGTTAATTGACAAGAACAAAAGGATTTTCTTTTCTCAATCGTTATTTGTTGACACAATAAAGAAGATCCTAGTGCAGCAATTGGGGAGAGCCTAGTGATAGAATACATTTGAAATGAAGTAAAACCATCCAAGTTAACTACAGAATGAATAATTCTAAAAACAAGCAAAGAATACAACTACAAAATAAATAAAAAAACAAGTTACCGACCACATAATGCCAGGAAGGTGCACGATGAGGCAGGCAAGTGAGCCCAATTCTTTGAGTTAACTTCAAAACAAATTTTCGGAGCAAAGGACTCTGAGCTGCTGTTTTCGACTTAACCAACACTGAGTTGTCATTCCACACAGTAGGTAAAACAGTAAGCAGAAGCTTTCTATCCCCAACCTGTCCTCGGCAAACATCACTAATATAGTTTTCTTATGCAGATACAACTTATGGATGAAGTATTAATATTGCAGATGCAAATAATAAAATTTGCACATGCACATGAGAAGAATTGGATAAAATACAACATTAATGGCATATTATATGGGTAGTGATTTCATAAATCAGTATAATTCTCTGTAAATTAAATATACACTTGATTTTAACATAAGTGTGGAGATAAAAATGACGATTAACCAAGCAACATTGACACTACATAATTTCTTCCAGAAATATCAATCTGAGTAGAAGCAATATTCTTTTTCTCTTCTCTTTCCGCATGTTGTCATCCTATCATCAACTACTTGGTTTAGCATTTATATCTAGTAAAATATACTACTTTGATATAAAATCAAACTAGTATGCCCAATAAGAAGCCAAAAAACCTTGAAAATTGCAGCTAGCGTTTCCGTAGCACCAAGCAAACGAAATTGGTCCATGATATCATCTGTGACAGCAGATAAGGCATCATGCGTCCATTCAACAAAGCTGAAATGTAATAACATAGAAAATATATAAGGTAAAGTAGCCCCTACAGTGCCTTTAGAAATGACAATGGGAAGAGCGAAACACATAAGATGTTGAGTCGCTAGTATGAATTAATTTATGACACATAAAATGAATGGCAATCATCCAAAACTGCCCCCACATAAATGTATATCTAAAGCTAGACTAAACACAGAAATTAAAAGAAAAATCATCATAAATTTAAATCAGAGGTAGCATTCTTCATACAGCACTAGAACACTGCTATTTAAGATTTCAACAAATCAATGCCATAAATCATCAAATTACCACAAAATATGAGGCATGATGATTAAAAAATATCATTTGCAAAAAACATATAAACCTCATAAAGGCCTTTGGCATATCAGGGCGAGTCAGAAGCCTAGAGAGGAGTAGTCCAGCAATTGTACGCATTGGCCCTGCATTTGAAATATAATCCTTACAAAATCCAATGATTCTCAATACTAGAGGAGTTGGCTCCAACTCTCCTCGGTCATTGCTGTTTACAATACTTGTATCGACGGTGGAGATATCAAATGGAACCAACACGAGAATAGATAGCCAAAGAAGTATAACACATTTGGCTTCCATCTCTCCTGTACTTTCCTGGCGTAGAGATGTCACTGACTTTGAATAATGACACTTTTCCAAGAGTGAGACCGCTAGTTCCAAATCAGAAACCTGATGTGGAAAGAACTTGATGACAGCCTTGTATCCGCAAACTGTGACCATTGTGTAAATGATAATGCATAATGGCTTCATTATTTCAAGAATTTCATCTGAAGCCGCACCTAATTCAATGGTCTTAGATCTGATCAATAACATCAAAGGGGAAACTATGCTCTCCAGATATGGCTCTACTAATTGACCTTGTTGCTGATACTTGTCCATCTACGTAACAAGAAATTATTTCAAGACATGATAATGAAGCAAGCCATAAAATTACTACTACAAGACTCGAACAAATAACTCAGGGAACAAGGGCCTGTAATGACTACAAAAAT
This sequence comes from Begonia fuchsioides, assembly GCA_003255005.1. Classification (NCBI taxonomy): domain Eukaryota; kingdom Viridiplantae; phylum Streptophyta; class Magnoliopsida; order Cucurbitales; family Begoniaceae; genus Begonia; species Begonia fuchsioides. Next base: position 88,007 of record QAOC01012506.1, on the reverse strand, counting down.
ATCAATGAAAACATCAAACTGAAAATAATAATATCCCAAACTAATAAGAGACACCAAGCTATTTTTAACAAGATGGATGTAGAAATAAACATCATGGCCGACATTAGGATCAGCCAACTGCTTAAAATGTGAATCCTTAAAAAACTTACAAAGAAATCCAAATCCAAATCCAAATCCAAAAAAAAATCGTCATAAGAAGTCACAAGTACTTCCAGATATAAAATCACACCGCTTCAGCTCGCTTCAACTAAAGAATGTCAGATCACCGATCCGGAACAAATTTTCACTCTTCTACGCTTTATAAACTTTAATCATTCAAATGATAACAACAGTCCGTGCATAGAAAAGAATGAAAAATGTGAGAAGAAGAGAGAAATTAGTACAATGGATCGGATTCTGTAGACGGAAGCAAGATCGGAAACTCGTCCACGAGTAACAATGTCGTCAAGGAGGGACTTCACAAGTTTCCATTCTAGAAGAAAGTACTTCTGCAGAACCCTCTCTTTAGATTCGAGTTCGTCTTCCTCTTCATACACCACTACATCAAGCTCCTCTTTCGTCGAGGTCATTTCCGCCACTTCCATCGTCACCTCTGAAGAAAGTCCGTCGCCAACGAAAATGAAATTAATACGAGGCTTCTTGTGCTGCATATCCCGCAGCGGTGATCCTTTTATACTAATTAGTAATTACCTTCAAATATAACAAACCGCGAAAAGCTTTCGACCCGGTTCAGAAAGGCCGGTTTAAAAAACAAAAAAAGATATTCCGTTGCCGGGACTTGAACCCGGGTCTCTCGGGTGAGAGCCGAGTATCCTGACCAACTAGACTACAACGGATTCTTGTTAGCATCTAAGTTTACTTATTTATATAGTTTTTATTTAAAAACAATAGTAATATTTTGACTGTACTTATTATACCCATCACAATTTTAACATGTCAATAAATATAATGAAAAATTAATTTTACTATAATTATTAAAAAAAACAATGTTATCGATAGTAGATTACACATAAAAATATATGAACTTAATTGATGGCCCTCGCCTCTCGTTCGCGGCTGTCTTGCCCTCCCCACTCGCCTTCGCCGTAAACTAGGTAAATCCTTTAGTTCTCAACATTCTTTTGTTGTGTTTGCTGTGAAATTTGGAAATAGATTGCTTCGATGTGCTTTCCGTTCTGTTTGAATTCTCTTCTTTGTGCGATTTCCTAACTGTTGCATGTATTTTCCCTTCTATTCCGTTTTCTTAGGTTGGCTACGTGCTGCGATTTTTTAGGATGAAATCGGATCAGAGTTTTTTAGAATTGTATATTCGTTATTGAATCTGTTTTCGCTGCCCCAACCCGTCCGCTTTTTGCTGTTCGTGATCGAAGATTAGGTTGTTTGATGATAATTGTTGATGATTGTTCTGAGTTGTAATGAAGATTTTCCATTGGATGCCTCTTTTCCAGCCTAGGTGATCCATGGGTTCTTCTCAGGAACTTGTCTCCGATTCCTCTAAGATTTCCGTAAATCCCGAAGAACAATCCGGGTTTTACACCTCTCCTGATCCCCACGCAGATCCCGCCCAAGATAACTCTTCGGAAGAATACACGGATTCTGACGACGTGCCCTACTCTCTCTCTCTCTCGGGTTTTCCTTTTTTTTTTTTCTTACTTTTAGCGTCCTCTTTTTCTAGGACCCTAACCCTGGTTTGGCCGCTGGCGGATGTTTTACTGTTGATTTTGAGACGGCAAAGCCTATCGTTGTGGAAAAAGCTCGGGAGGGAATACAAATTGCTATTGATGACTTCAACCGTAAAAATGTAATTAACAAGCAGAAAATAGAAACGAATAATGATGAATTTCTTCCATTGTTCATTGTTTATAAATCTCAAGAGCAGAAAACCAAATAACGTAAAGTAACTGTTTTGTTTTATTTCCACATTAGCAACACCCTTGGACTGCTCAGCTCCTTTATCTTCAATAATGTAATTGACTTTTCTTCTGGACAGAACAACAGAGAAGAAGAGGCTGATATGTTGAAAGGCGGTGCATTCACCTTCTTTAATTCTGTGTGGTGTTGTGCAGGGTACCAAGTACGAGCTTGTGGAGATTCAGGAGGTGGCCAAAACCGTATGCTATTGGCTTGCGTTTACCTTAGTTTTTGTAGCAGTAGACTCTGTGGACAACCTCTTGACAGAGTTTGAAGCATATGTGGTTTTCGATCCCCTTAGTCACAAATTGAAATCTGTTGAGTGTGAGGCGAAGTCTACAAAGCGAGGTATCTTCTCATTACCTATAAACTTAAATTCGCATACATATACTTGGTTTGGTGTTGCAAGGCATTTTCTATGTTATAGTATTGATTTGTGTCTATTATCATTCCACCCTTTCAATTTTCAGGATCGAATGAGGTCAATGATAATTCGCTTTCCAAACGCCAACGGGGAATGTAAGAATCTCTAAAACCTCTTTCAGAAGACCTGTGAATGGGATTTATCACGCCTGATAAAACAAATTCCAAAGATATTCGTCTTTTGTCTTTTAGTTATCAAAACTTTTGGGTTACTGGTGTGGTTTTGTAGACTTATACTATTATTGCTGCAATAGATGGTTTTGTTTCTTCATGCCTTCGACGAATTTCAGAAAAATACCCGAATGTATGACTCAAAATTGATGTGACTGTATGACAAAATTGTTACCTCATCTCATGAAATTTTAGGGTCGGTTGAAAAAGAAAAAAAAAACAAACTGGGAGAAAGGAGTGAGGTCGCGCTGAAAACCGACCCGTGCCTATCCCTACTCGTAGGTCCCTTGCTCTCCCCTTGGCTGAAAACTAGGCAAATCCTTTAATGCTCAACATTCCTTTTTCTATCGTGTTTACTGTAAAATTTTTAAAAATATAGCTTTGAATGAGATTGCGAAAGTTCCAAAAATGTTTGGTGTATGTGGTCTTTTATTTTTCTGAATATTTGAGGACACCGGAATGGTTGTTAGACTTTAGACTGTTGTTGCTGCAATAGGTTGTTTCGTTTCTACTTAGTTGGCGAGTTTCACGGTCTGCCCACCCTCTTCCTCACCCTCTTCCTCAATTTCAATAATTAACTAGTATTTATTTCGATTGATTTTATAGAAATAATAATTTTTGCTCAACGTTGTAGAATATTTTTACGAATCGAACGATTTTCTTTCTTAGTATTTGCAATAGTTTTGGTGATTTAGTTTAATTTTCAAAGAAAATGAAATCCTACGACACTAGGAGACGATATATGCAACAAGCAGAATCACGATTCCAAATACCGACAAAATCACGCGTAAGCAAGTTCAACCTCCTTTTGTCCGCTTGTTAAAAATCGCCAAGTTCTTCGGCACTAGCTGTTTTTGGCAACAAAATAACAACCTATTTCTTTTCAGGACCAACATTTTTAGCCAATTCAAGTTGGATAACAAAATCACAAGATCAAGTTACAAGCCCTTTTGCCTCTTCTTGCACTAACTAGGTTCGTGGTAATAAATCACTATACAACTATGATGTTCAATCATGAAGAGAGAATTATGATTACTACAGCGTTGAGCAAAAATTATGATTACTATAAAATCAATCGAAATAAGTACCTATTAATTATCAAAATTCATCAAAATTGTGTTAAGATAACTCTGTAGAACCCATCATTCGTATCTGACAAAAGAAAATTATAAAATCAGTCAACCTATACGACCACTAATCCATCAGTCAACCTCTGTCTAATATTATCAATTCGGATAACAACTAACTTGAAATTATTGAAAACTTTGAAGATGTTATGGGAGAATTTATTGGAAACTTTGATGCCATCTATATTTCCAAATTGAATTGCTTACCAATTTGTAACTGAACAATTTGAAGATCTTCTTAGGGCGTACTGAACCAACCCAAACTGAAGCACTGGAGCTCAACCGAAAGCTTTGGTCCGTTTTGCATAGAGAAGAACTGAATTTTCAGTTTAATTTCATGATATCGGGTTTACCGGTTCGGTTTCGATTTTAATTACAGAAAAACCGGCCCATTAAAAAGCCTCGTATCTGACTATTGAAAACCTACCCTTGTGGCCTCGTCCACAGAAACAAGCCTTGTAGATTCTCTTCTTTGTATGATTTTAAAAAATGCAGTATAAATGTAAAATATGATTTATGTGCAACTCAATTTCATCAATATATTGATGTCAACGTGTGCATAATGAACTATTTAATTTTTAAATTGATTTAATTATTGCATCAATTATCACATTCTAATTCAACTTTAACTGATAATAATATTAAAAATAATAATAATAAATTTAATTTCTTAACATATAATATTGTTATAAGAGTATCATGCAAATATATCAAGTTATACTTATTATAATAAATATAATAAATTATTATTTTAATAGGAATTTATTAAATACTCTTTAAATAAATTAATTATTACTCAAAATAAATACTAAAAATTAAACCTAAGATTACTTATATTATAACAATAAAAACATAATTTATATTTTGTAATGATAAACGATACGTTGATTCTACTGTGATCTGTTCCGAAGTGTGGTTCCGCCAACACTCTACGCCGTCGCCGTCTATTATCCTAATCAACCGCCGACCTAACTTTGCAAACAATTTCTGAAATCACCGTCTCTCTTATCTCTCTCTCTCTCTAGAAGTTATCTGGGTTGCAAAAAAGCCCCATTTTTTTCCGAGGGTAGAGGAGAAAGGACGAGAAGAAGTCTTGAATGGCGGCAGATTTACCAGAAGGAACGGTTGAAAACATATTGGAACAAGACACCCTCAAATGGGTCTTCGTTGGGGGCAAAGGTGGCGTTGGGAAGACTACTTGTAGCTCCATTATATCCATCCTTCTATCTCGTGTTCGATCCTCTGTTTTGATTATTTCCACCGATCCGGCTCATAATCTCAGCGATGCCTTTCAACAGCGATTCACCAAGTCCCCTACTTTGGTTAATGGCTTCTCAAACCTCTATGCGATGGTACGCTTTTTGTTTTCTTTTTGGAATTGTTGAAATTTCTTTTAGTCTAGAGAGAACCTGATTCTGTCCTTTAATGTCACTCTTGATAAATGGGTGAGTGCGACTGTATTTTCCCCAATTTCTTCATTCTAGCTGAAACGCTATGTTCATTTGTAGCCTTTGATCCACAGAATTATCAAGTTGTGGAATCCCAGCGAAAAACTATTATTTGATGGTGTTTATTGAAAATTGGTCTGATTTTTCAAACTCAAAATCAAGAGAGCTGATGAGGCTTTTGATCATTTTGCACACTTTTTCATTATTTCTGTTTGTATAGCTCTGTTGGGTATGGATGGTTTCTTTTGTAACGCAGCCCGTTCATCTATACCTCTTTGCTTAAACATTGAAGAAGATAATAAATAACGTGTCTGATATCCATAAGTTAAAATATCTTTAATCCTTGTGTATGATGTTGTCATTTTAAATGATTGCTATTTATTTGGATCAAGGAATTGTGCGTGGTCTATATGTTGCTTTTCATCTTAATTTGACCAACTTTAGGCTTGCAAATTACCTTATCATGATGTTCATAACGTTGCAGGAAGTGGATCCGACAGTGGAACACGAAGATTTGGGGGGTCCAGATGGAATGGATAATTTGTTATCTGACCTGGCAAATGCTATTCCCGGAATCGATGAGGCAATGAGTTTTGCAGAAATGTTGAAGTAATAATTCCTTCATTTTTCAGCGGTTTCTTAATTCACCAATTGCTATATTTTACATTTTTTATGTCCTGAAGTTTGAACTGCAGCAAATTATGGTGATAATCTTCTCAGATGTGATTGTATTTTTCTTTCTTGCTATTACTATGCTTTCAGATCTATATTTATGGTGTCACAGTTTGGTTCTTATGGACATAAAAAGTGCTAACTTTTTGCCAATAATATCAGTTACATTTGGAGAATTGTTGACATTTGCGAACATTTTGCGCATGTTTAGTAATTGCGAACATGCTTTATGTTTTTGAGTAATTAATTAGTGATGTTTTTGAATTGATCATTATTTTTTTCAGATTAGTGCAGACTATGGATTACTCTGTTATAGTATTTGACACCGCTCCAACAGGCCATACCTTGCGATTGTTGCAGTTTCCGTCAACTTTGGAGAAGGGGCTTGGAAAAATTATGTCTCTCAAAAATAAATTTGGTGGCCTACTGAATCAGGTTGGCAATATAGTTTAATCGAGAATATATTCCAATTCGTCTACACTCACAAAGATATTAAACCATATTTGAGAAATTCTAAATAGCTTGCAATGATAAGTACTTTATTGTTGATTGAAGATGACCCGGCTCTTTGGCGTAGACGATGAATTTGGCGAAGATGCAATCCTTGGAAAGCTCGAAGGCATGAAGCATGTAATAGAACAAGTCAATAAGCAATTCAAAAACCCAGTAAGATACCCCTATTTACCCTCTCTCCATTTTCTTTTTCACATTTGGTATACATCGCAAATAAAGTTAGCATCGTATATTTCCTATACAAGGTGTAATATTACATCTTGATTTTTCCCCTCAAACTAAGGAATATCTTCGATCGTATTTTTGCAGGATTTGACCACGTTTGTTTGTGTTTGCATTCCCGAGTTTCTCTCTCTCTACGAAACTGAGAGACTTGTACAAGAACTCACCAAGTTCGAGATCGATACCCACAATATTATAATCAACCAAGTGCTCTTCGACGAAGAAGGTAGACTTTTCACTTTCGCTCGATCCTACTTTGCTTGCTAGTTATTTACCATACAAAACCGTATATTCATGCAGACGTCGATTCCAAGTTACTTAAAGCGAGAATGAGAATGCAACAAAAATATGTTGATCAATTTTACATGTTGTACGATGATTTTAACATCACTAAGCTCCCTTTGCTACCACAGGAGGTAACTTAAAATTCACATACGGTTTATACGTTTAACGTTCGTAAATTGGTATTATGCATCTCGTTTCTCGGGTTTATTTATTTTTGGGTGTTGATCAAATATTGGATTTTGTAGGTTACTGGAGTTGAGGCTTTGAAAGAATTTTCATGTCATTTTCTAAGGCCATATCAACCCTCCATTAGAATGAGCTCGGTTGAGGAATTAGAGAGAAAAATATCGACTTTGAAGCTTCAATTGAAAGATGCCAAAGCTGAACTCGAAAGAGTCCGGAAAGGTAAACAGAAACTTAACGATCTTAGAAAAAATGAAGTTATTTAGATGGAGTTTCAAGCTTTTCCAACATGATTTGTTCCTGTTTTCTGACTATATTTTTATTCCTTAAAAAATAATTTGTTGAAAAACTATAAAATATGTTTCAGGTGATCTTTTCTATTTTATTAAATTTAAATTTCCATACAAATATTGAATAACAAGTAATTTGTTGAAGTTATAGGTTGTTGAATTTTGATATTTCTCAATAACAAATAATTCTACTTATTTAGGAAATAAATTTAAAACATACCTGGTCACTGGTCAGGTTGTTTCTGTATGTATTAAATCGAAACTTTTATTTTAATTTCGTGCTCTGGTGTAACAATTAAAGATAATCAAACTAAATTTCAGGTCGATGCTCCAAACCCAACCTATCCATGGCTGAACGAACATGCAACACAAAATAACATTTAATCGGCCTTAATCTTCAATAAAACCTGAACATATATGATTGTTACCGATTTCAATTTCCACAAGAATCGAACGAACTTTGTTGCTTGATGTCAATTTTACGAGCATAGATAACTAGAAACCGTGGACTTACAAAAACAAGTTTCTCCAGTTTATATTTACAGAGATAGAAAAGAGTTTCTGTATATATTCTCCTTGAATTATTAGGAACTATGGAATAAAATATTGCTGCAAATTTGCAGTTCTCTTCTTGTTCTTGAGTTTTCTAAATGCACACAGCTCAATTTGCCTGATTCTCTCTCTACTCACACCCATTAACTCTCCTATCTCTTGTAGTGTTTTAATTCTTCCACCCCCCACTCCGAATCTCCATTGAATTATCTGCTTCTCTCTAGGATTCAGGCTGTCGAGTACCTTCTCTAACTCGTCTTTCATACACTGCTTCATTAGCACCTCCTCGGACGTATCAGCTTTTGGGTCGGAAATCACTTCCTGTACAGATGACACATTCGTGTGAAACATCGACACAGAAGACACTTTCGAAAACATCTAGATTTTATGCAAATGAAAATGACAGCCAATCATAGACTTTTGAGATAATATTAGTAGAGGTGGGAACTGGCAGGGGCTGGGCTAGTTTTGCCTTTAAAAGAAATAACTAACTAGCAATTCCGGTAAACTGCAGTTCGCGAGCAGCTTCGCGGATTTAATGGTAAAAAACCATGAAATTGGGTCAGTCGTGGGTCAAAATTTTGACCCAAAACCAATAAAAATCCAGCCAAAATCCGGCCAAAAGCCGATTAAAAATTGGCCCAAAGTTGAAATCGGCCCGAAAATCTGATACAATAAAAATATTTAAAGTTAATATTTTTTAAATTGTAATATAATAAAAATAATTAAATTTGTATATTTTTAAGTTAAATTTTCGACTGAACCATGAACTGCAGTTCACGGGCCAGGCCGGGCCGGTTCACAGTATTAAAATACAAACTCCGACTCTTATTTTTTAAAACCGTAACCATACGGGCCGGTTCAAAACTGGAGCCAAACTAGTCAGACCCGATCCGTGCCCACCCTTAAACATGTTTCTAATAAACAAATCTAAAAGAAAAGATCTGCATACCGATGGTTTGAGATTTTGATCGATTCCGATCTTTTGCTCAAGGGATCGGGGAGCTTTTGGAATTAATAGAACTGCAGAAAGCCTCTTCATGGATAGCCCTGCCATGGCTGCGAGTTCTTCGTCGGTCGGAAGTGTTCCATTTTGGCTATACAATTTCTTTCTAGCTTCCTTTACCCTATAAGTTGCCTCCACCATGTGATACTGGCCATTAGAAACACTCGAATTCTCAAAATTCTGGATTTAATATCAGATGTTTGTTTCCAAAAGACATCAAAACTTCAGGATGATCAAACTTACGGGTAAGCGAATAGTTCTGGACTGATCGGAAAGCGACCTTCGAAGAGACTGTTTGATCCACCAATGAGCATAGGTCGAAAACTTGAATCCTTTCGAAGCATCGAACTTCTCTGCACCTTTTACAAGTCCTCGACACCCTTCCTACAAAAGAGAATCATGAGCTAAACACAATGTGAATTCGAGAATAATACCCAGAAAAACGAAGACTAATCTCCAATCCACAGATGATATCGATTGGATTTAGTGTAGTTTTTTGTCACAAATTATAGATATGAGCATCAATAGTCATTCTTCTGGCTGAATCTTCATATACAGATTCAACACCTGCACTAAATCTTGGAGATTCATCCCAGCTCCCTGGTAATTCTTCGCGATTGAAATAACGAGTCTGATGTTGCTTTTGATCATCTTGTCTTTGGAGTAAATACCGTTGTTTATACGCTTTCTAAGGGTTCTCTGATCAACGCCAGCAGCAGTAGCCCATTGAGCAAAAGTTGGCCGATCGCCGCATCGCTCTGCAAGTTCTTCCTGAAGTTTTTCAAGCTTCAGCATGTCCTAGATTACCACAAAACTGGTTGATCGATTTGTGTAAAAAGGCAAATTGAAGTAAGAATTTGATAACTTTCTCGTTTATCTACACGTTAATCATCCTAGTTTGATGATATCTATTTACATAAGAAAATTTGATAACCTGACTTGATAGTATTTGCAGTTGTTATTTGGATTTTGCTAGAGGTGGGCACACTTGGTCTTGTCCGACTGAATTGGAATCAAAATCGTAAAATACGGTTTTAATATTTAAGAAAATTTAAAAATAAAAACAAAATGTATTTTTTCAATATATTTGAGTCAAATTTTGAGTGTTTGTACTGAGTTGGAACCAGTTGTTAAGTTATATCAGATTTAATTTGGTTTTCAGTCGATTTATCTGGTTTTGGGTCGAGTTGCATTTGGTTTCAAATCTTTTTTGATCTACGGTCTTGGTTATGGTTTCATGGTGTTGAAGAACGAGGACCAAAACCAACCGACAATTTTAATCCGATTTGTAGCCTCAGTCTTATTTTTCTCACCCCTAGATTTTACAGAATTTCATCGGTTTTTTTCCCGTTAAAATTGTGTTCATTTTTGTACTTTATTTTCCAATTTCTAACACTAGAAAAACAAGATTTTGCACCTATTTGAAATGGAAGATACCTGAATTCCTTCTGATAACTCAAGTTCTTCTTTTGCAGAAAGCAGCTTAGATGAGCTGGTAGTAGCTCTTATATAATGGAGCGGATCCGAATGGTCGACATTGTTTAAAGCTTCCCGCTTTTTTCGGCCTGCAGAACCCGATTCCACCAACACCACTCGAGAACCAGCCTTCTTTACAGCTCTCAATCTTTTAGCCTTCCGTTCGCGCTGTCGAATTGATCTTACTGCAACACTCTCGACCAGTTCTTCGATAAATTCTAGGTCTTCAGACATTACCTTCTCATCGCCAAAATCATTATTCACATTCTCTACTTGAAATTTACCTCCCACGAACTCTCCCATTGCAGAAGCTTGATCTGATTCCACAAACCAGGACCCCCCTTTGGAACAATTCGAACCGCTCAAAGAGGAAGGTGAAGACCGTGCATTGTTAACGAAAAAAACCGCTTCTTTTGCAAGCTTGACAGCCGCTTTAGCAAGAGTAAGCGCCTCAGACGAAGCAGCCGATATGATAGCCTCTTCGCTGTTCAGAAGTGTTTCGGAAGCTAGAGTTGCTTCAAAATTTTCCTGAAGAGAATCATTGAATAACTATCAAGAACATTATAGCAAATTAAAAGATTTTTGACACGTTAAATAGTCGAAAATGAGAAATCTTACATACACCATTGGACTTTGTTTTGTTGCTGATTGGACTTTAGTTTCTAAAGACTGTAATCTCAGCTTCTCGACACTAAGAACAGCCGATGTATCAGATGAAGGTGCCGTGGCCAATAAAATGCATTGTGTGCGGAGCATAACATGTTCTCGGGTTTTGGCTGCATGGTTTGTCCAATAAATGTGAACAAAAGCCCACAAAAACAAGAAATTGACACACAAAATGTCCAAAAAACGAAAAATTAACACAGGAAATTGTCTACAAACTCTAGTCAAAGCTCCAAATCAGCATGTAAATATGATTTTAATAGAATATTTAAACAACAAAAAAGTTGCGCAATTGTAACACAGTTAAGCCACCAGAGTATAAAACCAAAAATTGAAGAAAAGTGTGCCACAATATATAGAAAAGAAAATGAGGCATACCCAGATGAACTCAGAGAGAGATGAGTAAGCAACTCACCGGAATTCGACTGCGGATTGTTAACAGAGTGGTGAAAATGGCCGGAAGCTGAAGCAGTTGTTATCGTCGTCCTAAAATGGATAGAGAAGGTGCCTGGCTGGGATTTCAACTGAGGAAGCAAACAAGACATTATCGTCCTCCTCTTTCTGCAACTGTTACCCCAACAAGCTCTACTGTTTCTTCA
>QAOC01012506.1:28762-75839 GCA_003255005.1 Begonia fuchsioides | reverse complement strand
TTTTTTTCAGATTAGTGCAGACTATGGATTACTCTGTTATAGTATTTGACACCGCTCCAACAGGCCATACCTTGCGATTGTTGCAGTTTCCCTCAACTTTGGAGAAGGGGCTTGGAAAAATTATGTCTCTCAAAAATAAATTTGGTGGCCTACTGAATCAGGTTCGCAATATAGTTTAATTGAGAATATATTCCAATTCGTCTACACTCACAAAGATATTAAACCATACTTGTAGAAATTCTAAATAGCTTGCAATGATAAGTACTTTATTGTTGATTGAAGATGACCCGGCTCTTTGGCGTAGACGATGAATTTGGCGAAGATGCAATCCTTGGAAAGCTCGAAGGCATGAAGCATGTAATAGAACAAGTCAATAAGCAATTCAAAAACCCAGTAAGATACCCCTATTTACCCTCTCTCCATTTTCTTTTTCATATTTGATATATATCGCAAATAAAGTTAGCATCGTATATTTCCTATACAAGGTGTAATATTACATCTTGATCTTTCCCCTCAAACTAATGAATATCTTCGATCGTATTTTTGCAGGATTTGACCACGTTTGTTTGTGTTTGCATTCCCGAGTTTCTCTCTCTCTACGAAACTGAGAGACTTGTACAAGAACTCACCAAGTTCGAGATCGATACCCACAATATTATAATCAACCAAGTGCTCTTCAACGAAGAAGGTAGACTTTTCACTTTCGCTCGATCCTACTTTGCTTGCTAGCTATTTACCATACAAAACCGTATATTCATGCAGACGTCGATTCCAAGTTACTTAAAGCGAGAATGAGAATGCAACAAAAATATCTTGATCAATTTTACATGTTGTACGATGATTTTAACATCACTAAGCTCCCTTTGCTACCACAGGAGGTAACTTAAAATTCACATACAGTTTATACGTTTAACGTTCGTAAATTGGTATTATGCATCTCGTTTGTCGGGTTTATTTATTTTTGGGTGTTGATCAAATACTGAATTTTGTAGGTTACTGGAGTTGAGGCTTTGAAAGAATTTTCATGTCATTTTCTAAGGCCATATCAACCCTCCATTAGAATGAGCTCGGTTGAGGAATTAGAGAGAAAAATATCGACTTTAAAGCTTCAATTGAAAGACGCCGAAGCTGAACTCGAAAGAGTCCGGAAAGGTAAACAGAAACTTCAACGATCTTAGAAAAAATGAAGTTATTTAGATGGAGTTTCAAGCTTTTCCAACATGATTTGTTCCTGTTTTCTGACTATATTTTTATTCCTTAAAAAATAATTTGTTGAAAAACTATAAAATATGTTTCAGGTTATCTTTTCTATTTTATTAAATTTAAATTTCCATACAAATATTGAATAACAAGTAATTTGTTGAAGTTATAGGTTGTTGAATTTTGATATTTCTCAATAACAAATAATTCTACTTATTTAGGAAATAAATTTAAAACATACCTGGTCACTGGTCAGGTTGTTTCTGTATGTATTAAATCGAAACTTTTATTTTAATTTCGTGCTCTGGTGTAACAATTAAAGATAATCAAACTAAATTTCAGGTCGATGCTCCAAACCCAGCAGCACAAAATAACATTTAATCGAGCTTAACCTTCAATAAAACCTGAACATATAGGATTGTTACCGATTTCAATTTCCACAAGAATCGAACCGAACTTTGTTGCTTGATGTCAATTTTACGAGCATAGATAACTAGAAACCGTGGACTTACAAAAACAAGTTTCTCCAGTTTATATTTACAGAGATAGAAAAGAGTTTCTGTATATATTCTCCTTGAATTATTAGGAACTATGGAATAAAATATTGCTGCAAATTTGCAGTTCTCTTCTTGTTCTTGAGTTTTCTAAATGCACACAGCTCAATTTGCCTGATTCTCTCTCTACTCACACCCATTAACTCTCCTATCTCTTGTAGTGTTTTAATTCTTCCACCCCCCACTCCGAATCTCCATTGAATTATCTGCTTCTCTCTAGGATTCAGGCTGTCGAGTACCTTCTCTAACTCGTCTTTCATACACTGCTTCATTAGCACCTCCTCGGACGTATCAGCTTTTGGGTCGGAAATCACTTCCTGTACAGATGACACATTCGTGTGAAACATCGACACAGAAGACACTTTCGAAAACATCTAGATTTTATGCAAATGAAAATGACAGCCAATCATAGACTTTTGAGATAATATTAGTAGAGGTGGGAACTGGCAGGGGCTGGGCTAGTTTTGCCTTCAAAAGAAATAACTAACTAGCAATTCCGGTAAACTGCGGTTCACGAGCAGCTTCGCGGATTTAATGGTAAAAAACCATGAAATTGGGTTAGTCGTGGGTCAAAATTTTGACCCAAAACCAATAAAAATCCGGCCAAAAGCCGATTAAAAATTGGCCCAAAGTTGAAATTGGCCCCGAAAATCTGATACAATAAAAATATTTAAAGTTATATATTTTTTAAATTGTAATATAATAAAAATAATTAAATTTGTATATTTTTAAGTTAAATTTTCGACTGGCCGGGCCGGTTCACAGTATTAAAATACAAACTCCGACTCTTATTTTTTAAAACCGTAACCATACGGGCCGGTTCAAAACTGGAGCCAAACTAGTCAGACCCGATCCGTGCCCACCCTTAAACATGTTTCTAATAAACAAATCTAAAAGAAAAGATCTGCATACCGATGGTTTGAGATTTTGATCGATTCCGATCTTTTGCTCAAGGGATCGGGGAGCTTTTGGAATTAATAGAACTGCAGAAAGCCTCTTCATGGATAGCCCTGCCATGGCTGCGAGTTCTTCGTCGGTCGGAAGTGTTCCATTTTGGCTATACAATTTCTTTTTAGCTTCCTTTACCTTATAAGTTGCCTCCACCATGTGATACTGGCCATTAGAAACACTCAATTCTCAAAATTCTGGATTTAATATCAGATGTTTGTTCCCAAAAGACATCAAAACTTCAGGATAATCAAACTTACGGGTAAGCGAATAGTTCTGGACTGATCGGAAAGCGACCTTCGAAGAGACTGTTTGATCCACCAATGAGCATAGGTCGAAAACTTGAATCCTTTCGAAGCATCGAACTTCTCTGCACCTTTTACAAGTCCTCGACACCCTTCCTACAAAAGAGAATCATGAGCTAAACACAATGTGAATTCGAGAATAATACCCAGAAAAACGAAGACTAATCTCCAATCCACAGATGATATCGATTGGATTTAGTGTAGTTTTTTGTCACAAATTATAGATATGAGCATCAATAGTCATTCTTCTGGCTGAATCTTCATATACAGATTCAACACCTGCACTAAATCTTGGAGATTCATCCCAGCTCCCTGGTAATTCTTCGCGATTGAAATAACGAGTCTGATGTTGCTTTTGATCATCTTGTCTTTGGAGTAAATACCGTTGTTTATACGCTTTCTAAGGGTTCTCTGATCAACGCCAGCAGCAGTAGCCCATTGAGCAAAAGTTGGCCGATCGCCACATCGCTCTGCAAGTTCTTCCTGAAGTTTTTCAAGCTTCAGCATGTCCTAGATTACCACAAAACTGGTTGATCGATTTGTGTAAAAAGGCAAATTGAAGTAAGAATTTGATAACTTTCTCGTTTATCTACACGTTAATCATCCTAGTTTGATGATATCTATTTACATAAGAAAATTTGATAACCTGACTTGATAGTATTTGCAGTTGTTATTTGGATTTTGCTAGAGGTGGGCACACTTGGTCTTGTCCGACTGAATTGGAATCAAAATCGTAAAATACGGTTTTAATATTTAAGAAAATTTAAAAATAAAAACAGAATGTGTTTTTTTATTATATTTGAGTCAGATTTTGAGTGTTTGTACTAGGTTGGAACCAATTGTTAAGTTATATCAGATTTAATTTGGTTTTCAGTCGATTTATCTGGTTTTGGGTCGAGTTGCGTTTGGTTTCAAATCTTTTTTGATCTACGCTCTTGGTTATGGTTTCATGGTGTTGAAGAACGGGACCGAAACCAACCGGCAATTTTAATCCGATTTGTAGCCTCAGTTTTATATTTCTCGCCCCTAGTTTTTACAGAATTTCATCGGTTTTTTTCCGTTAAAATTGTGTTCATTTTTGTACTTTATTTTCCAATTTCTAACACGAGAAAACAAGATTTTGCACCGATTTGAAATGGAAGATACCTGAATTCCTTCTGATAACTCAAGTTCTTCTTTTGCAGAAAGCAGCTTAGATGAGCTGGTAGTAGCTCTTATATAATGGAGCGGATCCGAATGGTCGACATTGTTTAAAGCTTCCCGCTTTTTTCGGCCTGCAGAACCCGATTCCACCAACACCACTCGAGAACCAGCCTTCTTTACAGCTCTCAATCTTTTAGCCTTCCGTTCGCGCTGTCGAATTGATCTTACTGCAACACTCTCGACCAGTTCTTCGATAAATTCTAGTTCTTCAGACATTACCTTCTCATCGCCAAAATCATTATTCACATTCTCTACTTGAAATTTACCTCCCATGAACTCTCCCATTGCAGAAGCTTGATCTGATTCCACAAACCAGGACCCCCCTTTGGAACAATTCGAACCGCTCAAAGAGGAAGGTGAAGACCGTGCATTGTTAACGAAAAAAACCGCTTCTTTTGCAAGCTTGACAGCCGCTTTAGCAAGAGTAAGCGCCTCAGACGAAGCAGCCGATATGATAGCCTCTTCGCTGTGCAGAAGTGTTTCGGAAGCTAGAGTTGCTTCAAAATTTTCCTGAAGAGAATCATTGAATAACTATCAAGAACATTATAGCAAATTAAAAGATTTTTGACACGTTAAATAGTCGAAGATGAGAAATCTTACATACACCATTGGACTTTGTTTTGTTGCTGATTGGACTTTAGTTTCTAAAGACTGTAATTTCAACTTCTCGACACTAAGAACAGCCGATGTATCAGATGAAGGTGCCGTGGCCAATAAAATGCATTGTGTGCGGAGCATAACATGTTCTCGGGTTTTGGCTGCATGGTTTGTCGAATAAATGTGAACAAAAGCCCACAAAAACAAGAAATTGACACACAAAATGTCCAAAAAACAACAAATTAACACAGGAAATTGTCTACAAACTCTAGTCAAAGCTCCAAATCAGCATGTAAATATGATTTTAATAGAATATTTAAACAACAAAAAAGTTGCGCAATTGTAACACAGTTAAGCCACCAGAGTATAAAACCAAAAATTGAAGAAAAGTGTGCCACAATATATAGAAAAGAAAATGAGGCATACCCAGATGAACTCAGAGAGAGATGAGTAAGCAACTCACCGGAATTCGACTGAGGATTGTTAACAGAGTGGTGAAAATGGCCGGAAGCTGAAGCAGTTGTTATCGTCGTCCTAAAATGGATAGAGAAGGTGCCTGGCTGGGATTTCAACTGAGGAAGCAAACAAGACATTATCGTCCTCCTCTTTCTGCAACTGTTACCCCAACAAGCTCTACTGTTTCTTCAGTTTTAGTCTGGAACTCAGGCCAAGAAAAAAACAAAGCAATAATGGAAGGAAAAAAGGGCAAACAATGGAGGTTTCAAGCTCTGTTCTTGTCGTTCTACTGCAACTATGGAAGAAGCAGCAGCGAGTGGAGGTTAAGCAAACATTGTGTGGGTAATTTTGCAAACAATTGTGAAAAAAATCTCAGAGGATAAGGAAAGGCCTGCTGTCTCGCTCTGGTCCGCCCTATTTTAGAGAGAGAACGAGCAACGAGAGAGCCACGTCAGCCCGCTCAAGGAATTCCCACCAAATATAAATAAATATCCATAATTTCTCTATTTTATGTATTTTAAAAAATATATAATTTCTAGTTATCATCATTCATCATAATGTCAACAGAACTTTGCCGTCAATGGAGTCACCCATATGAGAAAGTAAAATTAATACTGATAATCATAAAAATCCTATATCCACTTACAACGAGCATCGTATTTCTGTGGGAACATCACGTGAAACATAACTCTAACCTTAAACAAACAAAAAAAAACTAGGTCGGATATTTGGTCGTCAACGCTGCTAATTGGCTTTGGTGCAATCTGCAGGCTTAAACGAAACTGTTTTCTTAACCGAATCGTAACCCACGAGGAAATTCATCTGAGCTAGGTTGCCATAAATGGCAATACCATCAGCGGGAGCGAAATTGAAACAGACAAGATCATCGGAGGCCCTGACGAAGATATTCACATCACTCAGTTCAACGTCAGCTCCCTGGAAATGGACTGTAATTTTTGGGGATTGAACGTCGTCTTTTTTGCTCTCATAGCAAAGGTCCAAACCAGGGATGGGGTTTTCCGATCGTTTCATCTTGATCTGCGCAGCAACTGCTGCTTCGAATTCTGAGTAAAATTCTCGAGGCAGTAAGGTTAGGGTTGTTCCGGAATCGATTATGATATTCCCTTTAGACTTGCCAAATGGATAATCGGTGTAAATTAAGCGTTTTCCCCCAACGCTAATGGCTTGTATGTTTAAGTAATAGAAAGTAGGTGGATCTCCGGAGACCAACGGAGTAGAAACGGCTGCACTTCCGGCGACAATGGCTTTATCTCCGAAATGAAGTTTACTCGTTGCTTCTGAGTAAACTGGAACAAGACAGTAGGAGAATTTTCCTTTAATGGAGGAGCCCATTTGAGATACGAGTGATTCCGGCCCGGCGCCGAGACCAACTATCCCGGAGGTTTCCTCTTTGAAGATCCCTTGGTTGTTAAAGCCACAACCGAATGTAGTTTTGGGTAGAGCCACCGGCCGAGAGGCGGCGGAGCTCAGAGTGACGGTGTCTGAAGCTATAACGCCATTAGAGTATGATTGACCTTGAGCTCCGTAAGAGATTGAATAGCCACAAGCCGATTTTCCAGTGCAGAAAGATCCTTCGATTTGATCGCAGATTGAGGATTCACACGAAATATTACGATAGGTTTTCGATTGTTTTGGGTCGAAAAGTGGAGCCGTTTGTTTGAAGCAATCTTTGCATGGCTTGCATTGCGTCCATGTAAGGTCGCTACCTGTGTCTACAATGGCGGCGATCGGAAACGGCGGAGATCCCAGAGATATTTTCACGAGATACTCCCCCAAGTCGGACGTGACGGGGGCCTCCGCCGAGCCCAGCGGAGCTGACAAAGCCGGGTTGAACCGTTGAGCCCGGTTCACTGAGCGGCGGACGGCGGCGGCTAATCGTTCATAGCCACTTTCGGACGACTTATAGAACGGAGAATCCGGAGAATCACGGTGAAACATGTCGACGGTGAACCCATCACCTTTAACCTCGGACAAGCCAAACGTGGCAAGGATAACAACAACAAACGAGAAAATCAATGTAAAGAAGTTAAACTGGGATGCCGCCATTGTCGACAGCTTGAAGAAAACTTCAGAGAAGTGATGAAAGCTGGTGAAATCGGCTGCAATATATAAGAGAAACCAGATATAGAGAGAGAGATATATGAGAAGCCATAATTAGATGAACATGCATGATATGTTACGAATTCAATAAGCCGCCATAAATGCAGAAATTGCCATACCTTGAATATCAAGTGCATGATATGTTACGAATTCAATAAGCCGCCATAAATGCAGAAATTACCATACCTTGAATATCAAGAGTTGATTCAGAAGCACTGACTGATTTACATTCCATGTAAACACAATGTTAAATTAGAGAACTTTTTAGCGATCAACACTTTAAATATTTCAATTTATTATATGATTTTTTACGCATTAATTTTTTTAATATCAATTTATCGTTGTATATAGCTTGTCAAACCTCTTTAGTTGTCAACTAAAAGATGATGGTTATTAAACAATAAATATAAAATTAGATTAACGTATTATTAACCCAAAATTAACACGATACTGAGATCAATTTATATTTTTTTATATGATTATTTCAAATAATACAAATATTGTAATAAAACGTCAATGTATCATTACAAACTAGTTAAATCTCGATTTCTTCTTCAAATGCCTTCATCAGATATTCTAAACCCCATATTTAAAGAAATTGTTTTTACCACGTTTATCTATGAGGGCCGTATATGAATTTTAAATTTTATTTTATCTAAATTTGCAAATATCGTTTTGTTTTCAAATTAATTATTTATCTTTTTGAACATCTCATATATTTATTTTGTATTTTAAAAAGTAATTCTCTCCAATATCTATTTTAAATTAATCTTGCAAAATCTCTTCTACATTAGAGTTCAGGAATTATGAACTATGGTAGGACCGAGTGATCCTGTGCGTTCCTAGAATTACCCGAAAATAGAAGACAAAATTCATGACAACCTAGGATTGTAATTCGGTGATTAGAAGGAAACCAAGATCATTGTTGACATGGCACACTAATCACGTTATTAGAGCAAAGATCATGCTTAAATCTTTCCTAAACCTAAGTTTATGATGAAAGGAAAGATGAAGATTCGAATATGGAAATTTCAAGAAGAAAGAGAAATTAACATTAATCATCATAGAATTTTGACATCCATTAACAGCTAGCTTCTTATTTATGGGGGAACATCAAATCAAACCTAACCCTAACCTTAAAACAAGCAAAAAAAAAACAGGTCGGATATCTGGTCGTCAACGAAGCTAATTGGATTTAGAACAATCTGTTGGCTTGAACGAAACTGTTTTCTCGACAGAATCGTAACCCACAAGGAAATCCATCTGAGCTAAGTTGCCATAAATGGCCATATCATCAATGGGAGCAAAAGCGAAGCAGACGAGATCATCGGAAACCCTAATGAACGAGTTCATATCTGCTAGCTCAACGTCAGCTCCGTCGAAATGGACGGTAATCTTCGGAAATTTAATGTCGTCAGTGGTGCTCGCATAGCAAAGGCTCAACCCCCGGGGGGGAGTTTCCGATCGTCTCAAATTGATATTATCAGCAACTGCAGATTCCAATTTCGAATAAAACGTCGGAGGAAATAAGGTTAGGGTTGTTCCTGAATCGATTATGATGTTCCCATCGGACATGCCAAACGGAGACTCGTTGTAATCTATGCGCTTTCTTCCGACGCTAATGGCTTCTAGGTTTAAGTAGTAGAAAGTGGAACGATCTCCGGCGACCAATGGAGTAGAAACGGCATTACTTCCGGAGACAATGGCTTTGTCACCGAAATGAAGTTTGCTTGTTTTGGATGTTTCTGAGTAAAGTGGAACAAGACAGTAAGAGAATTTTCCGTCAATTGTGGATCCCATTTGAGATACGAGTGATTCCGGCCCGCCGCCGAGACCAACTATGCCGGAACCCTCCTGGCTGAACGTGCCTTGGTTATCGAAACCGCAACCGATGAGAGTTTTTGGTAGCGCCACCGGCCGGGAAGAGGTGGAGCTCAGAGTGACGGTGTCGACGGCGATGAGGCCATTAGTGTATGATTGATCTCCATAAGAGACGGAATAGCCACAAGCCGACCGGCGACTGCAGAAGGTTCCTCCGATTTCATCACAAATGGTGGATCGACACGAAAGTTTACGGTAGGTTTTGGATTTTCTTGGATCGAAAATGGGGGCTGTTTGTTTATAGCACCCTTTGCATGGCTTGCATTGTGTCCATATAAGGTCGCTGCCTGTGTCTACAATGGCGGAGATCGGAAACGGCGGCGATCCGAGAGAAATTTTCACGAGGTACTCGCCGGAGTTGGACGTGACGGGGGCCTCAGCCGAGTCCACCGACACTGACAAAGCCGGGTTCAAACGTATCGCCCGGTTTACTGAGCGGTGGAAGGCGGCAGCTAATCGTTCATAGCTAGTTTCCGACGGTTTGTAGAATGGAGAATCCGGCGAATCACGGTGAAACATATCGACAGAGAATCCATTTCCTTTAACTTCGGACAAGCCAAACGTTGCAAGGATAAGAACAACAAACGAGAAAATCAAAGCGAAAGAGTGAAAATGAGATGCCGCCATTGTTGACAGCCGAAGAAGCTTTGAGAGAACTGATATCACACAGTACCATCGGTTGCCATATATAAAGAGAAATCAGATATAGAGAGAGAGAAGAAGAAGCCATGACTGGCGAACGTAAATGGATGGCCATGCATGATTCGCCGCCATAATTGCAGAAATCATTCCATATTCACGTCTGGTTTTTCTCTTTGCATGGATTTTTACCATGATTCTGATTTCCATGATCGAATGAAACGCTCAAAGCTGTCTTCGGTCTGATCATCAATATTGAATTTAATTCGAAGACTACCGATATTCTTGGTCTTTGGGTGGGAAAGACTCCCTGTATTCTAGTCCCTAAATGTGATTAAACGAGCTATTTCAATAACATTAAATTCTCAACCATTATCATTTAATAAGATGGCGATTTAATTATTCACAACTAAAAAGAAAGATACGATTGAATTATTCAAATTTTAAAAATTAGAACGACACAAATTAATTTGTGTTTAACTAATTGTGCAAATGGTAAAGTAGAAAGTGTTTGCAAAATTAAAATCAACGTAAACACGATTAAGAGTAAAGAAATATCATGTTGAATTCTAACATTAAATGATGGAATATTTAACGAAGATATAAATTGTATGTTATCTGTATCAGTTAAAATTGCCCCAAATTCAATCTCTTTATTACTAAGAAAAAAATAAGTCAAGATATCTGTTATAAATATTTTCATACTTTAAATAGTCACCTGAATATTCACATTTTTATAATATTACAAATATCATTTGAATGCATCAATATACACATAATTGCAAAACTTTACAAATTGCATAAGAAGAATACAAATGTGTAATCCACAATGCAATATGCTTTCGAGCCTCGATGTTGAATAATAAATTGTTCTAGATCATGAGGTTGAAGTCTCGTCCTTGATTTTCATCACATATTTAAGTTCATCTTGGATTTCCATTGCATTTCTTTGTCGACCTAGACATTTATTTTACTAAGATTTTAAGAACCACAAAACCTAGCAAGAAGAGAAATGAATGAAATATCGACTAAATGCAAACATATACAACAAAGGTTGTGAATTCGAACTCCCAATAAATAACCCGATATTGTTTATGTTCAGAAAGTAAGTTAATAATTGAGCGAAGTAATCGCATTTAGCTATGATACATGTTTGGTTTATACGTAAAGGGTGTCACACGAGCTTAATGGGTTGAGATAAGTCCCAAAAAATTACTATAACGAACTAAGTTAAGCAAAAAAAAAATCAAATGCGAGAAGTTTAACACGTTGAAATTAAATGTACTAAAACTAACTACCATACCCAAAAAAGTGAACTGAGACAATTCATTTCATGTGTCGTCGTATATACAAGCAGAGTTAAAGTAACTAGCAAGACGATCCACAACTTGATGAGTTAAGATTGCATGTGATTTTTCAATATTTATAGTATTAATCAATGTTACTAATATAATTTTTTTTGTATTTATTAAAATTATGTAATCATTTGAATTAAAAAATAATTATTCTGATTGTTTAGGCTTACGGGTAGGCACGGTCATGTCCGGCTCTGTTTTCACTTAATTTTAATTTATATTTAATTTTTTTAATATAATAATAAAATATATATTTTTTATTATATTTGAGTCATGTTTTAAGTAATTGAGCGATTTTATAACTAATTTAAGATTTATATCGAATTTTATTAAGATTTAATTATGGTTTTACTCGATTTTTAATTTTTTTTGACCTACAATTCAAGTTTTCGTTTTACGGTTTTATTCTCTTAAAAACTGACACCGACCTATAAATTACGGTTGATTAAAATTGAAGATTTTAGTTTAATTTATATGTTGCATTGCGCAAGGTTTTGGCAGCAGAAACCCTTGTGCTTAGTTGGGTCAAATAATACCAACCGAACCAAACCAAACCGATGGATCTCATCACCTACAGTACCGTCCACTCCTATAACTAAAGTTATTTCGCTAAATCTCCCCGAGATTAAAGCTACCGATCTCGCAGTTCTCGCTCGGCCGGAGCGATAAAGAAGAAGATCGGCAGTGACCGGATATTGTTCAGCGCGATCTCGCGTCCTTTCTGAAAATCCTCTTCAACTCATGGTATTCTAGCTCATTCATCTCCTTACTCCTTCGATCTTATGCGGCCCGCTTATAGTTCTGTAACTTCTACGAGCTGAGTTGCAGTATGGACAGAAATAGAACCGCGAGTCCCGTTTATACTCGTCAGTGGACTAGCGAGTCAAACAGCGCTGTTAATGCGACTTCTTCTCCGGCGATGTCACCGGTGCGTTCTCACCACGGGAGAACCTCCTCTCTTTCCGGCATTTCTAATGTGAAGCGCACTCAGAACTTTGCGGCTAAAGCTGCGGCTCAGCGACTCGCTCAGGTTATGGCTTCTCAGGCTACCGATGACGATATAGAAGACGAGGATAACTTAGGATTTCGTTACAGTGCTCCTCCGCCTTTTGCTCTATCGAGAAATGCTTATGGCAGTAGTAAACCTCCGGCTGGAACTTTGAAAACTTTTAGATCTCCTTCCCCCGCTGTAAGTTTGAGCTCTACATTTAGTCATTTCGCTGTTATTGCTTTTGTTTGTAATAACTATGTTTTGGATGATCTGCTTAGGTTGGAATCTTATTTTCTAGAGTGAATTAATGTGATGTTTTGCTTAGAGCGAAGATTTTCGGTATCTTGCATCTGAAATATGCTTTAGATAACTTTGAAAAAGTTTCGTGCTTTCTTAGGAGATAAAACTCCTAGTGATCTCAGCAAATAAGAGATCTATAATCTCATTTAAGGTTTTCAGTAACTATTGTTAAGATTTTGTTTAGGAGTAACTTTGTTTATATAAGCTGAGATTCAGTGCTTAAATCTAGCAAATATTAGGCAAACCACGGTCGTACCAACTTTGGTGTTTCATCATTCATTGAAAATTGTAAAAAAGATGTGACCTGTCGATTATTTAGTGTAAGAGTTGGAGTGTAACTTTTTCTCTTCAACGTGTAGTTAGCACCGAAGTTTGTAGAAGATGTAACTTCAGTACGTTCAACATCAGCTGGAAGGCCATCAATATCCACACCCTCAGTGCCTTTGGTGCCACCAAGCAAAACATCACTTCGGACAGCAACTTCTTTACCACCTCTGGATCCTCCTTCGAACTTTAGAAGTGACAGAAGGTGAGTAATATTTGTTTTTATGTAATATTATAAAATGCGGACGACAAATGCTTTTCATTTCTATTTGGGCTATATACTTTCATTACTGCTACAGTGGCATTATGGATGTGCTGGTGTTACTTGACACGTATGAAAACTAGAAAACATAGATAGTCGAAAAACAAAAATAGTATAAATACAAATAGTATCTACCCAATATTCTTTTTTGAAATCTTTGACCAAAGGAGCATTGCTTTCACTTCAAAACTACTAGTTTATGATTTTTTTCTATAATAAGATGGAAAGGGACATGTAATCTTCAAAAATTAAAAAGAGATTGTCACTTTTGTAATGAATATTAAGCATGTGCGTGTTTCTAAGTATTTTCTTTACAATGCTTTGATCCCCTCTTCCACTTCATCACAAGGGACTTGGAACTGAAGGCTGGGGTTTCGTCACTAATGCTTTTGAATCTTGAACATGAGTTACTTTCTGCTACTTAGCTCATGTGTTGGGAACTGTGCTTATCAATGTGCATAAGCTACTCCATACTCAACTCGATGAGCACATAAAGTTGTTTGTACTTTCATGCAATTTATTGCTGAAAGCCGGCCTTCTTTCAGCTGAAGCAATTTTTCTTCAGAGATTTATTCCCAATGACATTAAGTTTGTGGTTCACCAATGCCAGCAAGTTGATAATGGAATGTCATTTATGCAGATTATTATCAGATTCTTTCCAATTGAATTCAAAAGATTCAGGAGAAAAGCACGAAGCATCTGCACTTCGTGATGAAGTATGTGATATTTATGGCACTACATCTTAAAATGCTACTTGAAGATTCATTATTAAGATAGTGAGAGAAAGTAGAGACGTGTTAATTTTTTGCTGTCTTGTAATGCAGCTTGATATGCTACAGGAAGAAAATGAAAATGTTTTGGGCAAGGTGCATCATTTCTTTCTTTCTTTGTGTTTTTAGATACAATACTGTGTCTTTATGCTTGACTTTTGTCTAGAGTTCTTTTGCAGCTGAGGCGTGAGGAAGGAAGATGTGAAGAAGTAGAAGCCAGAGTAAGGGAGCTTGAGAAACAGGTTAGGAATCTCTGTGGTGGCTCCATATTTTGATCTAAAAAGTATGAAGATTACGCATCCATTGTAATCCCAAGGATACTTGATCCCTTAATGTTGTTCTTAACAACTCCATCCATTGTAAAAAAAAACCTAAATTGATGTAATCTATTGACTGAAGGAGTGATTGATTATCTCAGTGTTATTTGCCACCATTCCATATTTGCAAATATAAATTTGAGTGATTTGAATTCGCATGTAGTGTTTGAATCTATAGGGTTTTCATATTCAGTTAAGTTGCCTTTGGGAATATGTTTCTAGCCAGATGTTTACAGATCTTTCTACTTTTCCCATGGTCATTAGGTTGCTGCTCTTGGCGAAGGTGTATCTTTAGAAGCTAAACTTCTGAGCCGGTGAATGGAATTTCTCTAATTTTCGTCTTCATAAAATTCTTCTTCATGCTTCAAATAAAAGCAATATTTATGTCTGATCTCCAGGAAAGAAGCTTCTTTGCGTCAAAGAGAGGTAGTTAGATAATCTAATAATTTCTTTTTCATTTGATTGAGGAAGAGTTTTTTTTATAATTCATTACTGCAACTAACACATTTTCATCATTACATAATAGATATATATAGATATATATATATATATATATATATATATTGGTTGTTGGAGAGAGTAACACTGGTTAAATTTCTTTTTACGTAACTTTTAACTAGTCAACTAATTTTCTTATGAACGCCTGAAAACTGTTTGTTAATTAAACTAATGATTCTCATGCGAGAGAAAAAAATTATTTATTTTCTTCTATTTACACATTTTCAATAGGCTGCACTTAAAGAGGCAAAACACTCCAAGGATGGGGTGGATAAAGAAATTGAACTCCTTCGGTCTGAGATTCAGGTAATTCTTTTTTTTTTTTATTGAGTATTCAAGTACAACATAGTTTCTTTAAACTTCTTTTTTAGAGCTCTCTCTAGCTTGGACTCAGTTATGTCCTAAATAACTTGCCCATTTTATTATATGTATATTAAAAAATATTTCTTTCACCTGTATTAGAATGCAAAAGATGCTGCTGCCACTGTTATTCATCAACTTAATGGAGCTGACTCTGAAGTAAAAGCACTTCAATCAATGACACAGAGAATGATTTTGACTCAGAAAGAGATGGTTGGTATTACCAGTTGTCAGCCTTGTATTTGTATATTCTCATTCTCCACATTATTTTATCTATCTTACATAAAAATAAAAGTATATGAATGTATGGGACTTTATCGGATAGGGAGGATAAGTTTAACTTGCCACCTCAAGTACGAGCACATTTACAACTCAATTTAATAATCTCTTCCAAATTGGAAAGAACCAAGATAGTCCTGAAATGTTATAACTATAAAACAATTTTTTTTGAAAAAAATCTACACTATCCAAACAATCATGGCTAAGTGATTTCTGACCTTTGGTATTTAGTCTGTAAGCTCACACTCTTTTAGATTCTCTACCTTAATAATTACCAGTCTAGAAAATTAATTTTATTTTTTGAAATTTATAGTATGAAATTTCATCTTTTCAGGAAGAAGTTGTTCTAAAAAGGTGTTGGCTTGCACGTTACTGGGGCTTAGCTGTAAAATTTGGTAAACCATAATGCTTTTTTTAAACTTGATTAATTTTGGCAGTCAATGCAAGTAATGATACATGTACTTTGAAAATTCATTTAAAAGCTATCTTTGCTGGCCTGAGTTTTTGTTCCAGCTGCCAATTATTTAACTTTCTAGACTTTCAACACTTGCTATCTACGCGCATAATATTCTGGGCATGCTGTCTCTGAAGCTTAAATTTTTGTTGGTCAGGGTGTTCATGTATTATGACTTTATTATCTGGTAGAAATCTCGCTGGCCTAGCCTCTATTAGGGAGCGTTCAATGCTGCTTTTTAATATTATGTTCTACCTTTCACGAATAGTGCTTTACATTTTTTCGTTAAAATAAATGAAAATGGCATATCATAACAATTTTAATGTTTGTTTTTTTTCTCAGACAGATGGATTATAACATTAGTTTTTCCATCATATTGTCAAACTCTCTAGTATCTTACATATGTATTGTAATGCTTTCTCTTTTCAGGTATTTGTGCAGATATTGCAATGATAAAGTACGGGCATTGGTCATCCTTGGCTCCTCTTCCATTTGAAGTTGTGATCTCTGCAGGACATAAGGCTAAGGAAGAATTTGAAGAGAAAGGCTAGTATTATTGGATGTCTAGCTATTGATTGCATCTCCTATCTCCACAAAAAAGCAAAACAATAATTCTGGGTATTCACGATCTATTTGAGGTCGTGATTATCTTCTCATTCTATGATTTTGAAATTGATCAGGGGATGATGACCCTCAGAGGAGAAGTAGATTTGTTCACGACTTGACTGATCTTACTGGAGATGGCAACATTGAGAGTATGCTTTCTGTTGAAATGGGGTTGAAGGAGCTCTCAATTTTAAAGGTTACTTTCAATTGTGTCACTGTTTCAGTTCCTGCTACTTCTTTTCTCCTTGTTTAGTATCTTATCCATGTTTCACCATTCTCTGAAGGTTGATTTTTAGATTGGACGAACTTCCTTCTCTTTTGCTAATTGGAAAGTTTGTGGCATTATTTAGTCTATATTAAAATGATATTTCTCTTAATTTTAAAGGTCGAAGAGGCCATCGTCCTTGCATTGGCGCAGCAAAGGCGTCCTAATTCTGTTAGATTATCTCTAACAGGTAGGTTTTCTTAACCTTGAAATATTTTTAATGTCTTCTGATGCTCTTGTTGTTGATTTTCTTCGCTGAAATATTGTTAAACGAAGCCTCTTTTTTAGATGAGAAAAAAACTTTCTGATTCAAGAAGACAGTTGAAGTTATGGATACGTTCTCATGCAAGTTTTTTTCTGTTTTTTCGTAGTCTTTCTATTATTTTCAGCTTTAGTTCGAGTAATCATATGAAAAATATTTAATAATTCATTCATACTAAAGCACCATTAATTTCATTAATTATTTTTGTTACGAATCCATAAGAGAACCATTATTTTTCTTGTTTTCTCTTCATTGATCCATAATGTTGCGTTTTTTTGCATTAGATTGTCACTTTCTTAATTTCTGTGCATTCCTTCTCATATGGCAGAGATCAAATCATCTGGAGATCCCAAATTCATGGAAGCAATCGGTATGCTATATATGGTTTTAAGATTCTTTTACGTTTTACAGAAACTTGGAAAAGGCGGTCTTCCATTTATGTCATTTTGCTAGAAATTAAGTGTCCAGAAACTAGAAATTATGATTTTAGTCAAAGTAAGCATCATGATGCGTCCAATAAAGTCAAAGGTTCTTTGCCTAATATTGTAGTTCATTCAAATTCTGCTTCATTTGCATGTTCTCTTTAAAGAGTTGTACAATAAGAACTTTGATGACTAGTTCGAGCTATTCGTGTCCATATCTTTTGATATCAGTACTTTGTCACAGAATTAAGCCCAGAGGAGTCTGAGGATGTTCTTTTCAAAGAGGTAACATCGCATAGTTTCCTTATAGAAATTTAATCTTTATAGTTCTAACCCTAATTCATAAAAATTGACGCTGCCAGGCTTGGCTGACATACTTTTGGAGAAGAGCCAAAGCTCATGGCATAGAAGAGAGCATTGCTAAAGAACGGCTTCAGTTTTGGATTAGTCGCAGTGCCCATTCGCCAACTTCCCATGACGCAGTCGATGGTGACATCTGCTTTCTTGCGAATTATCAATTGAAAATTAAGGAAAACGGAGTACGCATGGATTTAAATGCTTAATTATTTTTAGATTCTATTTTGATCGTTCTTTATGTGTTGTGCGCAATGCTATTTTTTTGAAACGACGATTTTTCTTTTCGATCGAACAATTTGCTGCTAGTATTGACGGTCTGGAAAGAAATTTAAGGTTCTTTCTTTGTCTTGCCTTTAATTTGTTCATTGCTAGGAATTTGAATTTTTGGGGGATGCCCTATTAGCTGCATCTTATTTCATTAAACTTTGCTTGATGTTCTGCTGCGAACTAAGTTTACGGGTTGTAAAATTTCAGTTGAGCAAGGCCTAATGGAACTGAGGAAACTAGGAATCGAGCATCGACTGTGGGAAGTATCTCGTAAAGAAATCGAACCGGACGGGAAATCTGCCACGTGACTCCCTCACTGTTCTTCACGAACTAGTAAGATATTTTTCAGCCTTCACTTGTTTCCTTCTCCCCTTATTATTACTATTATAATAAGAAATCTATGTATACGTGAGGCTCTATATTTCCCTTTCGGCATGATATTGGATTGAACTCGTGATTTTGCCACTGCCACGCAATATAAGTACTGCTTCGATTCAGTTTTACTACAATCACAGTTCAGCTTCTGATCCATTTCTTAGGAACCGAATATAGAAATCAATCTATCATATATTGTCATGTAGGAGCTCATTCTTAGGAACCAAAAAACATTGAATTTATATTTTTATTAAACCCATCGGATCATTTTCCTTAGCATGAAAGGCTACGCTTATTTTCCTTAGCATTTCAAATGGCCATGCAACTTGGACGAGGAATACCCGTATTAGTGACAGTGCCTTATATGTAATACTTCTGATTCTAAACTTGGACGAGGAATTAGCCTTGTCTATAATCTATCAGTCACTCAAATAATCATCAACAAAATGTACATAAAGAATGTAAACATTTTTAGGTCAAGCACGATTTGCTCAACCTCTTCTGAGAGGAAGCTTGTTCGTATATGTCCATGTAGTTTTTGGCCGGCTAATTGTTGTAAAATAATTTCTACCTAAATTTGAAATAATCATCATCCAACACTAATGACTAAAGATAGTATGGTTAACAGGTCCTTTTACAAGAATCAATATGCTCTTGGGTTGAGAGTATATGTCCAAAAAATTAAATAAATCTTCTTCTAAGACATTTCTAAAACATCTTGTCTCCATTTTCTCTAGCTTTTTCAAGAAAATTTTCGAAAAAAAGAGAGAGAAACCTCCAGAAGATGTTATTTTTTTTAACGAAAGAATTAATTCACCACTAAAGGAAAATGTATTTTAATTCTTCAATAGCCTATAAATCTGACCAATTCCGGAATTTTGACCCAAAATCTGCAAATGATTTCAGTAGGCAAAATTCAAAACTACTCTTTAATAGCAAAAGCCATCGTATGCATATAAAAGCTCACCCAAGTTATGCAACTGACGTTTTCTGTGTCTATTATCACTATATCACTTTCCGGGATGAAGAATGCTCAGATCTGATGCGAATATCTTTTGTACATATATTTGTAATGGCAAAAAGCAGGAGGACAAACACTACTTGAGCACTCACAATCCCAAAATGGCTTATGCTGTTTCCAATTTCCATCCAACTTCCTGTATTTTTAACCTAGCAACATCGAAAGCTATATCACACTTTAAGAAACAATTCAATTATTTCTGAGTTTCATTTTATTAACCTGTCACGTAAAATTAAATCACAATCACTGAAAATGTAATTGCTTTGTGTGACAAAGTTAGACTTCTGAAAATATTACTTAAGATCCAAAGTGTTTAAAGAAGTCTCCGTTTCATTTTATTATAATTTTAATTGATTGACTTCCTCCTACTTTAGAGGAATTCTCCTCCCCAGTTACTTATTTCTACCTTTTTTAGAAGATCATACGAGTGTACATGTTCACTTTCGACTAGGACATGGAATGAATTATGTTGTGTATATCAAGATTGATATAAAAAATTAATCAGCACAACTAGAGATTTGTTTCGCAAATCAAAGTAATTATCAATTCTTATGATTGCTGAGTTTGAGGAATTGATCCACTTACCAGGAAAAAGAAATGGATGGTCATGACGTCCGAAAACAATATCACGAGAAAATAGCACCCCAACCGAGGAAGTTGATTTAGCTTAGTTATTGCACTGAACACGCATCTGCATTGTTTGCGAACAAAGAGAATTCACGAGGCCAGCAATCATAATGTACTGAGAAAAATGAGTATTTATCCCTCTTTCTGAATAAAAAGAGAGGTCAAATTTCCAAGGATGAGTTTAAATGTTCTTCAAAAACAAGATGGATTGTTTCCAAACAAGGTGGCTTCATTAGATTTGTTATAGCTTGATTAATAACAACAACAAAGAAGTTTTTAAAGTATACCGTTTTGCCCAAACAATTTCTTATTATTGTTCCCAGAAAATAGTTTTTGAAAACAGATTTAAAATACTATTTCCATGCTTTTCATGTCTTCCTTAATTAAAGGAGAAACTTAAACTCTTAAAAGAATCAAATCCCGCCATTAAGTTTTGTTGGATTTCTACGCCCTAGCGTACTAACAAAACAAATCAAGATTTCAGGTAACACAGACATGTTAGAACTGTTACTAATGAAACTGTATTTTCTATTCATTCTTGTTAATCGAAAAAAAGTTTTATATCCTTTTACCAAATTCTAAAATTTTAAACCAGAGCCGTAAGTATGCTTACATAACAAGCATGAATGGAATAAATAGCTTGAATATAAGCAGGGACGCCATTAAAAAGGGCTGCAAACAAAATGTCAAGATGTCATCAATTTTTTATAGTTAAGGAATTGAATAAATCTGAGGTCGTATCATGAAGATAAAATAAGGAGTTATTTTTGGCTTACACTGAAAACAGTAATGAACCGATAGACTGATGAAATCTCAAAACTTGCAATACTTGCAAAGTTGCCGGTCCCAAAGAATGCAACATTGAACAAAACCATCTAAAAGAGAAATAAAAACAGCCCCCATGTCATGTCAGTTTTCAGCATTTAAAATTGATCACTGATTATAAGAATTTGAGAAGGAATTGTAAAATGGTTTACTAGATTGGTATGTATTGCATTTATATTGATAAAAACAGTCAAACTAGGATAATATTGTTTAAACAAATGAAGGTACAGAATGGTACCATTGAAATATTAAAGTGATTACTTACAAAGATTAATGGAATTCGCATATCAGAAATCCGCAAGTGTCCAACATCCTCGTCGAGGATAAATTGATCTTCCACAGTTCCACTGGAAGCTGATAATTTTTTGACCTTGCGAAAATATAGAAGTGTATTTTCAAATAGAATCCAAGCCATAAGGACAAGGGCAAGACCACCATAGAAGACAGCTTCATATCTACAAAAATAAGCAGCAAAAGGTGATAATTGCAGGCTTCAATATCTGTCTGGCAAATAAAAGTTTAGAATAGCTGAAAGCTACGAGTAGGACAAACCCAATAGACAAAAGTAAGAATGAAGGGGCAAAACCGAGAAATATTGAATTGAGCCGGGAGAGAAGACCATTTGCTGAATACAATGGAAGAATAATGGAAACACCTGAAATTTAAGAAGCAAAAAAACAGCAAAATATAGAATGTGAATCCAAAAAAATTCACTGAGCATGATTATTGAAATAAAAGTGGAAAAAGAGCTTGATTTTATCTTCTGAGAAACATCTGGTAATAGCCATTAGAGAGAGATTAAGTGTAAACCAGCAATTGACCAATTCAACAACTGGTGAAACGAAGACAACTCCTGCTTCTGTGTCCGATGAGATGTTGACAATGGCACCATCACAGCTGACAACCCGACCAAAAGAACCTAATATGCAATGACCAGAGGAATTTTTAGATTCTCAGACAAAAATACATAACTAGTCATGATATGTTAAAGGTAAAATATGAACCTGTAGCAGAAAGAGGCCAAGGTACGTTTGATTACCATTCCCATGATTAGATATACTTATCCAGTACTTATTCTCCTTATAATGCAGATCTAGCCACCTCCCGGCAATTCCTATCATGATAATCATACCTCCACTTGCAATTCTACAGATATAGCAGTTATCACAAACTAGTCATCCACACAATAAAAAACCAAAAGAAAACTTATAAAGTTATATTTCATAACTTTTTATTGTAAGAGAACGTAAGTTTCCATCAATTAAAACAGTGGATGTATTAGAGAAAATAATTTTCCGAGTTAGTGTATTTGTGGTGTGCAGGACAGGTTTGAAATGAAACACAATGAACGAACTGTACATGACAAGATAAATAGGTGACCAGAATTCTGACACGCATGAAATAATAAACAGTTACCTAGCTCATATATATAGTTGCTCATTTGACATGTCACATAAATCTACATAGTATTGAATACAACTTACACTAATTGAGTATTGTCTGGGATTTCTGCTGGCATTAAAGTGAACAACGAAAGAAAACAACAAGCAGCGCCTACAAAAATTGGAATTCCACTTCTCCATGGAATCGAGTTATACAGATATAGGGGGGCTATGACCCCCAGAACCAAAAAACACCAGGTATAAAGCTTCCTATCAGTGAAGCTATTAACCTGCATAAGGTAAAATAGATCGGTACTCAAACACTACCTGACATTATGACTCCAAAATAAGGATATTGAGTTTGACATGATACCAGGAGTTCACAGATGCACACTGCCACAGCACAAGTGACTAGAAGCTTTGCCATATAATTAAATTTTCCGTGTGATTGCTTCCATAAAGCTACTATAAACTGATATTCATTAAGTATTTGCATCCACAGAAAAACTGTCATGGCCATGTATGCATGGTATAACGGAGGAGAGTGCTCCAAAAACAGCAGAAAGCAAAATAATCCCAGTAATGTCCATCCAAAAAGGTAAACCTACGAAAGGTATAAAATGTACCATTGTATAAAGTAGTAGAAAAGTAAAGTGATAAAAGAAATTATAATGATTACTTTTCCGGAAAAACCTTAATGCATTCATCTTTATAAGTATTATACTTAATATAAAATGAAAAAAAAGATCTCAAAAGAATATCAATTTCTTTTCTCTAACCATATTCCTACAATCCCTTTTTTAGTTAAATCACTATAATAACTAATTACAGCTTCCAAAAATGACCAAAGCTTACATAAGCATTACTTTTTTGGAATTCTTCTGCATGTCAATTAATTTTTCCTGCCTCCATAAATTTCCAGGCACCGCTGTATATGATTGCAGTACGTGCAAACCAATGTAGATCATCCAACCAATGTATCCAAAAGTAATGATAGTCATTAACATCAACCAGTCATAAGTTTGAAAATAATGGAGCCCTTGCAGTGCCAAGTTTCTGAGATCTTGAGATAACTTTGATGCAGCCACATAGTCTCTAACAGATATAAGATTCTCAATTTGATCCAACAAAGAGGAAAAATGGGCCAATGGCTGAAAAGGCTTGAAGTGCAGAGAATTTGACTCTTTTATCTCTAAGTTGGTCAAGAATATCAACATAGCAAACGAAGGAATTTAATAAAATACGACTCAATCCTTTTTTCATGGAGTCAATAACCAAACCATAACTTTGATTTTCAACAAGATTAATAACTGGAAATGAAAAAATGACAAATGCAAAATATGTGGTGAAAGGATACTTGATTTGCGTAAAAACTGATTGAGAACTTGCTTTGTATTGGCTAGCAAGGCTTCAACTTCTTCTTCCTAAATAGTGAGCATCAACTCTTATTAGTTTACTATGAGTGGTATTAACATAAATCATAAACACAGATCATAATATTTTGAGGCATAATACCAAATAAAATTCTCAATATGAGATAAGAAGACCAATATCACTAAAAACATAAAATGTCATTAAACAGATCCACTAATAACCAAAAGTGATTGAATGTACCTCAACCATGTTTATGTAATCTAGTGGTAAACTTCCAACAGAATTTACTGGGCATGGCAACCCTAGTAGAGTAGACTGTCAGAAATCCATTGACATGTTAGAAAGTAACATCCAAAGATGAAAAAAATAAAATAAATGGCAAGGAAAAGAGAGAGAGAGAGAAACATAAAAGACCATGAGTGGTGCAATGTCAGCTTGATTGACATCCACTCTTTCAATTTCATGAAGACCCCATTCTGTAGGTGTTGGTGCATCGTGTACATGTTCATCTACAAAACGGAAATTATCATCTACACGGTGGCTGCTGGAGATAGGCTTGGGATGTTTAACACCTGCTCCCCAGACTACGAGTGGAGTATCGGTGTTTGAAGGATGACCATCGCCGTGACTTCCTGTCAGCAAAATCATATTTCTTGAAGTTTCATCTAAAGGGAAGAGATTCAATGCTAGAGCATAGACATGACAAATTGGCAGCTTATGATTGTTTGTTGCTGCTTTCAAATTTATATTTTTTACAATAATTACGACATGCAAAACTAGAATAATGAGCTTCAACCTTTATCACTCATTCCATGATCAGCTGTAAAGACAAATGCTGTACGGTTGTCCTTGAAATAACTTTCAACAAGCTTGTACACCCTTTCAGCTATATGATCAACAACCTTGACATTATTGAGATATATGGGAGAATAGGGCCTATGTGCATGACCATTTGAATCACAACCAAGCAAGTGGAGAAATATAACAAGACCATCCTGCTGAAGTAAATCATTTAATCTTTGATCTTCACTAGATTTATTGAGAAGGCTCTGAAATTGTTCAAACGACCACTCATCCAAAAATGCCGCATCTGTGAATATGAACAGCATTCAATCAGATTGTTGCCAAAATGACATTTATAAAAAATTTGAAAGCAACAAAATCACCAATAGGAAACTTAAATCGAATAGTATTTTAACAAAATGAATATGATTCTTGATACAAAGGCAAGTGACACTCACAAACAAAGGGGGTAAGATGGTCAAAACTCAAAATAGGATTACTTAAATGCAGTATTCTTTTAAAATGCCTCTGATGTGCCCACCAGAAAATGTTGGCATTTACAACTCCAAGTTATTTGTATTTAGGTAAGTACAATATAATAAGCCCTCCAAATTCATCAATGTCAACATTTACAAAAAATGTACCAGTTGCAAAGTCCTCAAACTCGTGAGGATAGGTTCTCCAGGTGCTTTGGGGCAAAGCTCCACAAAATATAGGGATTATATCAGGGCTGCCAAAAGCAAATGTGTGTTTGCTCCGGTTAAATACTGAATCAAATTCAACTGGATTAGCTTTCCATCCTGTAGACATAAAAAATGACTTTAAGTTAAACTAATTAAAGTCCTACCACTGCCTGGCTTTACAAAAACTAAACTTGACATTCATCAGGTAGAAATTAACGGAAAAATTTTACCGAGGGAAGATTGTGAAAGAGATTAGTGCAATTACCTTTTGTGACTGCACTAGGATCTTCATAAAATCCTGCAATTATAGAAACATGTCCCGGCCTAGACTCTGTTGGAGGTCGAGCATGAGATACACCCCATCGACCTTGCTCTTTAATCACACTTCTCAAAAATGGTGCTCTGTAAATTCCTATAGTGTCTGGCTCAAAGAACTTATCAGCACGTAAACCATCAGCTGCATTTATGTTTTATATCAAAGAAATAAAGGTTATGTGAGTATGAAAGATAAATAACAAATCACATACCATGGCTCATTAACCACAGGAAATACCAGTCCTAACAGAATTTTATCAGCAATTAAAATATACGGGAAAACATTGCAAAAGAATATGATTCTCATATCACACGCCATAAATAATTCTCCATATCACATTTTAGCATAATCAACAACGTGATCTCTTTGTCACTTAATGACATTTTTACCTCATTTTCATCACAAGACTTCTCAGCTTTACAAACAAAAGTTTATTACGTAGGAAATGATCATTTTTTTTAAATCAAAAAATATTTTTACGCATGTTTATACAAGAAAGAACAGACCAGAACGTAGTAACCACTGAGTGCTCAATCCATCTAATAATAGTAAAAAAAAAGTAAAAAATGATTTCAATCAAATAATAATATCATGTAAAACGAAGAAAAAGAAGCTCTCAGTTTCAGCCTAATATTGCATTGCAATCGGTCAGTAACGACTGAAATCTCACCTTAACTGAAAAACTATAAACCAATAACAAAAACAAGCAAAAATGAATTGCTCCATCCATTTCTATACTTCAACTAATAAAATCAAAGCAATCCAATGATATCAGGTGAAACACGTGACAAGCAGGAAAGCGAAGGCTATGACTGTTCAAATCATTGAACAGGTGAACGAGAAACTCTAACTGACCAACTAGAAGAACGAGACGTTTGGCTGGGGCGGAAAATCGTGGAGAAACAAGATCCATGCCATGAACAATAGGCGATTTGAAGTAGATGTCGAAGATACTGAGCATATAAACAGCATGAAGAACAACACCGAGAATCACAAGCCATTTCTCCTTCCTCCGCAGCCATTGCCTTCTTCCGGAGGCAAAAGTAGGTATGCTAAAGCTTCTCCTTCTTCTTCCATCCAACGCGTCTCTGTTCCCCAATATTCCATCACCAACTCCCAATTTCTTCTCCACAGAAAACATATTCACTTACTGAAAGAAACAAAAGTCAGAATCAACGAGCAGCAGCTTGAATCATCTTCGTCTCTGCAAGATTCTTGGTCTTCCGGCTCAAACCTCCGATCTGAGCTTAAAACCGGGAGAGAGAAAAAAATCAGTTAAGAATGCCAGGAAGAAATGGTAAAAATATTAATATTTATATGAAATTTTAATTACACTGAATATTTTGAAGCGTAAAAATAATAGGATAAGACGCATTATTATTACTTTCAAGTACGTGAAATATTTAAAGAATATACTTTAATTTTATGCTCCAATTAATTTATTAATAAATTATATATAGAAAATAATTATACTTGATTATTGAAAAATATATATTAAAAGCATAGTTATTCTTATTAAAATAAACTTTGATATTAAAATTCGTGACTGCATTTTTACTAATTTTTATTGCCTCCATCTTTTGAGCTGAATCCTTAAACCCTTCAACGGGTGCGAATTCATGTCCATAGCTTTGCTACCATTGTCGACAGATAGATCCCTCTTGGCCAATCCTAGTGGTTGACTTATCTTTATCCAAAAATAAGAACAAGCGATATTTGAACACAGCTTACTAGAAATGGTCTTTTTTTTTTTTAAAATTACTAAAAAATATCAAAACTTCATTCTCCAGGCAACGACAGCTCCATCCTTGGCAATCCCTTTACTATTAAATCATGTTTGCCTATTTGTTCCAAGTGGTCCAAGGCTACGCTTGTACTTGCTTTTATGCAACAAATTACGCAGAAACCACAAAATCAAATCCTTCTTAGCCTAATTTCAGAGGAAATCTTCTTGCAAGTGCACGATGCTTACGCTTGCTCTTCTTTTTTCCACATTGCTATGACTTAAGAGCAAGAGTTGAGAGTTGTCCAAATTATAGAATCAGGGCACCCAAAAAATTGGTGAATTTGTTTCGTCAAAGTTCCGGGCTTCACTCGGTTCATCCCCTGGTATGTCTTTACTGGAATTCTTAGTTTTATCTTTATAAGAATTAAGTTATAGCCATGAGATATTAGTCGGTAATTGAACTGTTGGTCAAGGTTTAATGGTAAAGTCGTGTTCGTTCGCCCTCCGATAAAGTAAAGCCGATGCCTCAACCCTGTACGCAGACCCCAGAATAGTTAATAGAAAGAGAGATATTGAGCGAGATTGAGAGATAGAGAGAGGAAGAGAGAGAGACATACCACCCTGGATGAACAACAAATCTTCCTGTAGAGAGGGCCCAGTTCACCTGCAAACCAACTCCATTTTAAGCTAAAACAAACGAGATAAAACTCTTGCATGAACCAAAACAAATCGAAAGAAACTCAGATTTTCGTAAAAGCAACCAAAATTTTTCCCATTTTCAGAGAACTTTATGGAGACTCGTAGCATTATAAAGGCACACAATCTCCGAATAAATCTGCATAAGTAGATGGCCATTACCTTATTGGTCCCCAAGGAAATGGCAACAACATGAGTAACCTGTTCATCAATCTGATTAGTGCATAGAGCCCCAAACTGTTCGGCTGTCTTCCATAGTGGATGAAGGTGTGGATTAGTCTCGCCAACTGGAAAAACCCTGCTAAAGAGTATCCGACAACCGGCCAAAATTTTCCTCTGCTCAGCGGCCAGGATATTCCTCACGTCTGCTTCATCTATCGATTGATGTGAGAAGAAGATTTGGTGTATTCTCTCAATAACCTAGAACATACCAACAAGCAAATTTTCAGCTAGCAAAAACTATTAATTTCTTGGGCAAGTTGAGTTTCGCCTTACCGACAATGAGGACGCTAAGGTACCATCTTCGGGTCTCTCATCATGGTCAATCTCGAGAAGAGAAGGACCAAGAAGCCCAAATTGGCGTCTACTGCATGGGAAGTAAGTATACCTATACCACAAATTGGTCACCATTAGCAAAAAATGTCCAGAGAAGAACCCATATGAGTCTTCTTTAAAAGAAGGAAAAACTTGCCTTTCCACAACAATCAAGTTTAATTTGTTATGAAGCCAAACCCGGACCGAATCATCTATGATTACAACCGATGATTCCATCCCTAATACGCCCTCCAGATCTTTTGTCTTAGGAACCCTCTCATCACCATCAAGAAGCTCCCCATCATCGCCCCTCGAAATAACTCGTCCAGAAAACAAAGTCTTTGTTGGATCAAGAACTTTTGCCATCTCTGTAGCATATAGCTTGTTTCCCATAGTGTACAAATGGAGCTCAAAAAGCTTACTAGCCTACAATGTAAATGAACAGTCTTCAAAGGTTAAGTGTTGAAAATCAAACACCTACTAACATGCACGACAACCACGGATGGTTGTAATTATAATAGCAACTTACCTTCTCCAAAAAATTCCAGATTCCAGGTCGCAATTTGGTCCACATTCCCATATGGGGAAAGCAGAAAAGATGTCTTT
Source organism: Begonia fuchsioides (assembly GCA_003255005.1). Classification (NCBI taxonomy): domain Eukaryota; kingdom Viridiplantae; phylum Streptophyta; class Magnoliopsida; order Cucurbitales; family Begoniaceae; genus Begonia; species Begonia fuchsioides. The sequence goes on along the minus strand of QAOC01012506.1, from coordinate 46,898 downwards.
GTTGCTTTTGACGATCCTGTTCCTCCTTCTTTCTCAAAATTTCTTCATGCATGGGGTCCACTTCCATAAACTGAGAACACGTTCATAAAACAAATAAATAATCAGAATAAATAGTTAATTCACGGCAATGTCTCCCTATTATCCTGAGATATTATTACCTTTGCTGAATTCAGTAGTGTGTGATCTAGATCTAAGACAAGTGAAAGCTTGCGTTTAGCAAACATTTTTTTCTGTTCTCCTATACGTCTCGCTCTTTCTCTCTGAAAAGCAGCCTTTTGATGGTCATCAAATCCCTCAAATAGGTGCTGAAAATCTCCCCATGTGCTCTGAGATTGAGAAGTTCCAGTTTCACCCCCTGCAGTGGTCGATTCAACTTTCATATACTCTTTGTCCAACTTAACAGAAACTGTTGGGGTTTGAAGATTATAAGAAACAGTAGGCATTCTGGAAACAGAGATAATATCGGAATTATTTTTCAATTTTTCTGTGAATTGCCGAGCAATGTTTGGTTGTATAACTGCATTTGCATCCCCATGGTCCTCTTGATTTTGACCATTCAAATTTTTTGTACTCCCCTGGGTGCTTGATGTAATAGGTACATTCTTTTTAAACTGCTTGTTCCCAATGTCGTCGCCGTTCTTAAGTACATTAGAATGAAGAATGCGACGAGGGTCTCGAGGTTTCATCCGATTTTTTCCTATCTTGTCCTGCAAGCACCAACAGGTAAAGAAAAAGTAATCACTGATAGAAAGAGTAAATAGAGTATAGTCAGCAGGTAAAACTTTGCATGTTCTCATAAACTAAAATATGATGCTGTTTTGTAGCAAAAATGAAATATCCCAACTGACGAGCCATATCAATAGAAAAGAAATACTGTTGTTTCTCCTAACATTGCTCCAAATAAATTTTTTGAATATATGTATGAAACCGACAAAACTGACTTGTACTTCCAAGATCATTAGAAACAATACATAGCAAGGAATCAATACAAAAATATATTCGCAACGTCATAGCGTAACTTCTCACCATTGAAGTTGATTGTGAATGAACAGGCAATATTCCTGGGACAGGTATCTGTAAAATCTTTGATGTCAATGATGGAGCAGCTCCAATAACGGAATGTGAGGTTTGAATATTAGCACCGTTTTCAGGTTCATTAGACCTCTGTTGGTTTTCTTTTGCTAATTCCAGTTGCTGTCCCATCTTAAGGAGTTTTATCAGCATAGCCGGATTGACCACAATATCTTTTAATAAAGCAGGCAAGGAGGTGCCACTAGTATTTTTAGTTAACACCTGGTTGTTTACGCTACCTCTTACATTTCCATTGCCACTACATGAACTATTTAGAGTTTGGAATATGCTGCTAGCTACTGTTTCTGAGTTGTCAGTTGACTGATTTTTCATCAACTGAGCTCTATAAGAAACAGTATCTTCCAACCAACCACCATTGGCACAATTGGTTTTCACATTCCTAACTATGGAATGGTTCTCATCACACTTTTGCCTTTTAAATCCGAGACCATCCAATTTAGGTTCATCATCAACATTTTGGCTTTTTGAGCTCATGAATCCACCATTTTCAACTTCAGAAGCTCTATGCATTATTGGCAATGGACTTTTACTGATATCTGATCCCACATCCATGAGAAATCGAAGCCTAGGGTCTCTACTCTTTGCTGGAAACTTCAAAGCAGGATTAGACGTGGAGCTCACCGAAGCAACATTATTGGTGTTACTCATTCCTTGCATGGCAGAATGGTCTATGCAAGGAGAAGGCACAAAAGTTGGACTTGCAACTGACTCAGCTATTGGTTGACTAACAATGGGAGAATTTAAAATCTTAAAAGTTTCAAAAACGGTAGAACTGGAAACTTCTTCACCAACATCATTCCTTCCACCGTCACATTCTTCTGAAGGTGTTGGGCTAGGAAGTCTATCATTGATAAAAATGGAATTCCGCCCAAACTTCTGTTGATAAGAAGAAAAAGCTTTTATAGCCTCAGTTTCATAGGGACGTGACCTGGAATCTCCTTGAACAAGAACTCCCTTCGTAGGAAAGTTTAGTGTTCCAGGACCACCTTCAACAACCAAAGATTTGTTAACCGAAAACCCTTTCGGAATTTCTCGTGTTGGAGATGGAAGACTGTCTGCATCATGTTCCTTATGAAGATCCAACAAGGGAAGTAGGGCCCCTCTGCTCTTAAAAACAGACAATCCTGATGCTAAGTTCTTGTTATAATGCACAACAGATCCAAAAGCTAGATTGTCTGAACACAACTTGCTTGATCCGGTCATCGTTTGAAATTTGTTTGGTTGTGTAGCGCCGATATCCACACTAGTCGTGTCAATTCCTTCATTCTCTACCTTTTTATTGAAGCTGTCCAAAGAATCGAAAGATCCATATTGCATCACAGCCTCTATCTGTACAAACCATGAGGAAGCTCGGTATATATTATATTGAAAAAAGAACTTCCTCGAATTGACTACCTTTTAATGTTAAATACCCTATATTAACAACTAAACAGAAATAAAATGCACCTCTTTCATCTGATCAGGGAAAAGGAAAGAAACTTTGTCTTTCTTCATGCAAGAAAGCAACCTGTCATCCAAAACGTAGAGTATTTAGCCAACGGGTGTCATTAAACTGCATAGTAGCAAAAGAATGACAAGACTGAGCAAAAAACCTCAATAATATGTGATTGTTTTCTTCCTTTTGACGATAGCTCATAGAAGAGAATACCTGGAAAAGAAAAATCTGAGATTTTACCAACATTTGAAGATGAAACTTTTTTCAATGAAACTAGAGAAACGCTCAAATCTGCAATATTTGAAGAACTGTGAGGGATTTGTTGACATCTTACATAACAGACTACTTTAATTGCAGAAACGGATGGCTGAATAAGAGCTTTGAAACTTAGAGGCTTGTCTTCTGAAGAAAGTTCTGACAATCTCTCAAACGTGCGGCATAGTAGAGAGCAAACACCCTCAAACGAACTACAGCAAACAAACTACAAATTAAAATTATTCCGAGATTTAACTCCGTGAAGGAGCTCAGCGGTGAATTTATTATTAGTACTTACTTCTCAGCATCGGACACGGTTATCTTCTCCAATTCTACCTGAATCAAGTTCAATTGGTTTTCATGTTCCATTTGTGTCGAATCATTCTCCAATTTACAAATATTTAAAATGTCATCATGAGTAAAACTGCTGACTCCTTGGACTAGTTCAACTGGCTCTGAATCCAAATCAATCTCGCCTTCCTCTAATTCTTCGTCTTCCTCAGCATTCGTAATTTTATCATCTACTTCGTCATCGCTGTCAATAATCACGACTTGATCCATTTCTTTTACACTCCTCTTTTCCTCATTGCTTTTTACAGAAGGCGGGGTGGAAGATCGCTTGGCGTTCTTCTCCCGGTCAGCTTCCATAACAAAAATATCATTAAGAGGTTTATTCTGAACAGCTTGTGCCCAAGCAAGATTATATAAACCCGAAGCGTAACCTCTACAAATCGTCGGATAGGTTTTATAAAGATCGTGCATTGTCCAAACCCTAGATTCTTGGATAGACTCTTTCTCGGTCACCTTCGGAGCCGTTTGATGCTTAATAAAATCCTCCTTACAACCCTCTTCCACTGGAGCCGCCTTCGAAATTTCACTTTCTTCCGCGTCTGCTACCAGAGCAGCTTCATCTTTCTCCATCTCACTATCTAGGGTTTCAACTATCTCAAACTTAGTCCACTCCACACAATTAGATCCTCTAAAGACCGTATGGACGTTAAAAACAAGGTTGAGACTGCGAACTGATCTCAGTCGAACAAATCAAAAAGTTAAAATTTAAAAGTTACATATTCCGATACATCTTTCGCTGAAGATCAGATAATTAGGCTGGCATATTGAAATTAGTAATCAGACCTCCAGAAATTGGAGATGACGAAAAAAGGGTACAGATAGTCGATCAAATCTGATTTCGGATCAATCAGAGAACTTAAAATCGAACTTCAGAATGTAATTCGGTGGATCTAGGTTGAAATAGAACGAACGAGGTTAAGAAAATACCAAAAGAAAAGAAGAAATTTCGCGATCGGAGATCTTGGACTTGAAGAGAGAGAACCTCATTATCAATTATCACATCACAACGGGGAGGGGAGTATACCATAAAAGGACCACTCCACAGGCCCGGGTCGGATCGGGTTTGCAAGTATTAACCTTTATTTAATTATTATTTCTAACAATTAAATAAAAAATGAAAAAGATTAATAAACTCAAAAAATATAGCATAAATAGAAGTGAGATATAATTTAACAAATATTAAATTCCATTTGGCCATCCCCTCTGTAACTCTTTAACTTGAAAATTCCATTTTTCTAGTTTGAATATTTTTTAAAAATATTAATAATGTCTCATTTGGCCAAACTTTTTTTCTGTAATCTTTAGAATAACATTTATACAGCACATAAATCTAATTTTCCGGCCCATCACAAAGTTTTTGAGTCTCCAAATATGCGCAACTCTTTATTATTCGACTTATAATAGAGCATGAAAAAAACGAGAAATATTTGCCAGAACCAGTGGGTTTCTGAGAAGCATAATCTATGAGATTTAAGCCAGGAGTCTCACGACTTTATGTCCTTCCGGACAGTCTGATTAATTACGCCAAGAATATCATCTATCATCCTCTATGGAGGTTCATCTCCATAGCGGTACAATGATTTGTACTTATTCCGTTGACTATAAAAATTGAATTGTTATAGGAACCACTGAAATTTTACCTATGCATAGATCTTACAATGATTTGTTTTCAATTTTTCGATCATCCTCTAATTTGAACGTGATTTTAAAATCTAATTATCACAATTAATACGTACAAAATAAAGTGAAATTTTCAAAGCTTGAAATATGAAAGAGTAGAATATAAAATTTAAGAGAGAATAATTGACCTAAGAAGAATGAGCATTTCCTTGAACATAAAACTCCCCAAACAAAGTCAAACTACACTTTTTTTCGTTCATTTTTCCCAAATGAAAGAATCAGAAAAGAAAAAAGATGAAGAATTATCTGACCTAAGGAAATGCAGTTTCAGATCGATCAAAATGAAGGAGTTGGCCTCCACATTTCAGACATTTTTCAACCTGTTTGGGCACCATGAAATACATGAAGCAGCTTTTGCAGCCGGCGACGACCAAAACCTGGTCGTCGTTTCCGCCGTTGCAGCCGCCGCACCTGGCGGAGGAAGAAGGATACGACTCTGAACTCGACTCTTCGCTGTTGTAGGAACCTTCTTCCTCTGAATAAGAATCTTCACTGTTTTCCCTATTTATCCTCGGATCTTCTTTCACTCTCGTCCCATTTCTCCAGTTTATGTAGTATATCTCCCCTGTCTGAACAAAAACAATACTCCATTTTATCTAATTTCATAAAGAAAAACGATCCATGATTGAAAAATGTTCCATAAATCAAACCCATAAAAGCTATTTTTCATCTCCAAAATCGAGATTTTATAATATAAATCGATTGGAGCCCCAAAAAAAGTTGTGAAAAAAGAGACCTAGTTTTGAGCAACGCGTGAATCGTATTATTTATTATTAATTTAGTATTTGTGTCATGATCTGGTACCTCATTAAACGTTAAAAAAACATTCCTTTTGCGTGTATCCAACAAATGGAGCGTAGAAGAAGCTTTCTTCTTTCTTAGTTTTTTAGGGTTTTCTTGTTCTTAATAAAAGCACAACTGAACTTCAATTCTGGAAATGGACATTAAATGGGGATTCCCATAGTGATTTCAATCCAAATCAGCCATTAAAGCAGAAAGCTTGGTCATTGAAAGCTGAAGATCTATCAGGCTTCAGCATTTATTGAAGCAAAACAATGAACCAAAAAAACATCGATTCGATTCATTATTTCTAACGAAGAACATAACATTATAAAAATTAAAGAAAAGAAAATCCGACCTTTAGATCGAGACATTGTTCCCAGTGGTAAGGGAGGGAGAGATGGGAGTTGAGCTCCAAGGTTGTCTCAGAACCAGGCAGATGGGTGTTATCGGAGGTTGACGACGGAGAAACGCTAGTTTCTCCGACGGAGGCTGAGATGCCGGAGCTACGGTGGTGGTTCAGGGAACAGTTCTGTAAAGACTGCTCTAAAGAGGCCGTAATCGTCCCCATGTTCGGAGATGCCATAACACGCGTTTAAACCCAGGAAGAAGACGACGATGGAGATAGAAATGAAGAGCGTATAATTGGAAATCGAATCCTCAACAGACGGCGGAGGGAGAAGAGAGAGAAATAGTGGACAGAGGAGAGAGAAAGAGAGAGAGACTAGGGGAGTCGTTGAGAAATATAGGGGAAAAGAAGAAGAGGAGGAATCCATGACCATCAGGGGTAAAAATGGAAGCTTGGAAACCGTAAAATGAAACTCAGAATGACGAAGGTGGGGCCCACTCTATTCCTTTGTGTGCCCTACTCACGTCGTTTTTTAACGCAACAACAGAGAATATATTACATGAGCATTAATTAATTAGTATCCCAGAAATAATAAATTAATGTAATGTAAAATTTTAAAAAGTAATTAATTATTGTTTGTTATTAAGTTTTATGCTATGCATATTTCTTATTTTTCTTCAATTCTTTTAATTGAGGTAAATTTCAGAATTATAAAAATAACAATGATTTTATCATTCATGGTAGATTATATATTGATTAAGTTAATGGCTAATTAAATAGGTTAATCACATTTATTGTACTGGTTTAGGTATCAAACTTATATTTGTTTAATTTTTAATTTTATTTATTAAACTAATTATTGATTTACAAATCAACGTCTAACCTAAGAAAATATAATAATAAGGCAAAAGTAGACTTATCCACTGAAATTGTACAGCTAAGGTGGCGTAAAGAACAATAAAATTAAAAAATTACTGAAAGGACCTTGAACTTTAATTTATTAGCAAATTTATCTATTAAAATTGGCATTAATTTACATTCTAGTCCAAAATTTACCCTAATTTTTCGAGTTTTAGAAAGTTGAGTGAGGCTGTGGACCCATCGTCCTCACAGTCACAGGGTAGCCTCTCTGAGATGCCATTTGTCTCTAAGAAGGAAAAAACTCGGTTGCCTACGGACACGAACACAGAACAAGCATGATCCCGCAGAATCTCTTCTTCCCCATTGGCTGCCATCTTCATCTCCACTAAAAAGAAATCAACGAGAAAAGCTTCGATATTGCAGGGTTTTCTTTTTAATTTATAAAACTAATGGAGTCTTTTTAGGAGGAAGACATCCCGGCATTAACGCAATTATCAAGAAGAAAGCTTCAACACTTTGTTTTTCGCTTTTGCCTCTCTCTCTCTCCATGTGCTCATGGCGAACGAAGACTTTTTCTAGAGAGAGAAAGTGGGTATCCCCGCCTCAGATGTATTGTTTTTCAGCTGTATTCATAAAAATGTGGAAGCTGTAGAACCATGGCCAGTATCAAAGTCAGAATGTTTGAAATCATGCTATATTGTCAACCATTAGTGCCTTCGTTTTCTTCTTAATCATAACTCTGCGATTATAGTAAATTTACAGAGAAAAAACAGCTTTTTGAGGGTTAAAAACTGTAACTTCACGAGAAAGAGAATTAGGGTTCATCGAAGCTAAACACGCAGATGAACATTATCAATCAGATTTTCCTTTTTATTTTTGAAAATTGTTTTCGGAATCTTATTCTGAGCTCTTCCCAGTTCTGTGTTCTGACAACACAACCTCTCTCTCTCTCTATCTCTCTCTCCTGCACTAATATTCCTTCTGCACCGAGGCTAGGACCCTAGTCTTAATCTTATTTCCACCTTCTTCCTCAGTTTTATTCCCTGCTTCAAATTTCTCCACTGAACAAACCAAATCCCCTCTATATTCTTATTTCTTGTCTTTTCTTCAAATTTCCTAGTTTACAGCAGATGCCTGGTTTACATACGAGTTGCCGGTTCGATAATCGCGGTTTATTTCTTGAGTTGATGGTTGGTTTCGGTCAGTGCTAACGTTTACTGTTAGTTTCGAAGCCAACATGTATTGTCAGCTATGCTTTGTCGTCAGGTCGATAAATCAACGTCCAAGTCCTTGACCCTTTTCTCTTCTTGAGATTCTACTTCTGGCGTCTTTAGAGGACCGGCTGTGCTCCGGTTCAGTTAGACCGGAATAATTGCCATGTGGTCTTCCTCTTCCATAGCCCATAGGCATTCATAGGCGCAGCTTCTACCAAAATAACGTTAACTAGACAAATATTGAAAGTTTTAAAAGTCAAAAGTGTGGGTGTCAGTTTTCAAATCACCGAAAAGATGTTTACTATAAGCTTTTAGTACGTAGCGCACGTTAGTTAAACGTGTTCTTTAATCTTATAATTAATATGAAAATTAATTTGATTATATATTTAAATAAATATAATTAGTACTAGTTGATTAAGTAGACGATTCCAGTTCTGCTCAGTGCCCAGCTATTTTCAAAGCTTCACTGAAGCTAATCATGGCTGTAGCCGGGAAAGTAGTAATCGTCGACGAAGATGACAAAAAAATGACGAGCCAGTCGTCGGAGCTCCGTGCTCGTTGGCCGAAATCCTAATCAAGCTATTATTCCGGCGAACGCCGTGTACGGTGATCCGGGGATTGCTTCGGCAAGCTATTTACGAGAGAGACCAGCTACGTTTAAATATCCAGTTATGATTCTCGCTCGTCTCTGTTTTACCGTTTGTATTTATTTTCCATGTAGTTAATCTAGTTTCTGTTTCTGCATTGTGTTATCAATTTCTTGATCATCTTTCCAAAGTAAGCCCTGATTCGAGATATGTGATTCCACTTTCCCCATTAATGTTACTTAGGTTTCTTCTTATATGATTTGGTCTGAAGGATTCATTGAATTAGTTTTTTTACAGCAGAATTAGCTGAAATTTGACTGAAATGAAAGATATCATTGCGAGCACATGACTGCCGGTCCAAATTTTGGTACTAAATTATATCAAACCACATGCCAGTGTAGCCTAATGAGTCAGTTTCATGACAAAAATTTCCCGTCATACCTTTTACCCTTCTAAACAGCAATGTCAAACTATTCAAGAGTGTCCATTGTGGCTTTTTCTATGTTTTATGTATATTAAGATTGATTTGAGGTGGAGAATGAAAAAAAAACAAAACCATATTAGACGTAAACCTATTGAAGAGTGTCCATTGTGGATTTTTTTCTGTGTGATTTGTTTGAGGTGGAGAATGACAAAAAAATGAAACATATGTCAGATGAGTGAGAATGACAAAGATATCTTGATTCTTGACTGTGTTTTTCTGTGTTTTCCCAGATTAAAATTTATGACATCATTTTTGTAAAATGCTTATAATATATATCTTCAAACATCATCGTTTATCTGCTGAAGAATGACCAATGACCAATCTCAGCTGAATATGTATTAGATTCTTAATTTATTCCTGATTCTAACTATTCAATCAATAGTTAAGAGTCAAGATTCTCAATCCTTAATACACTAGTTTAAGTCATAAATGCATACGAAATCTTAAATGCACTGAGATAAACAAGGTATTGTCTTATCTGGGTCTGCCTCATGACAACAGATTATTGTTAAGCCTCGAAAAAGACTTAATTATGTCCATCAAATTTATGAAAATTGTCAAGCTTTAGATAACAAATTGTGAGATTTTATGCTGAAAGCTGTAATTGGTGCTGCAGCAGGCGCTGCAGCACAAACTCTGCGGGTAGTTATTGAAATAACGTAAATCTCGGTTTTTCCAAGATTATTTTTTATCTGCCCAATTGATTTCCTTTTATGCAGGGATTACGCTGGATAACAATGGAAAGTGAGAGCTAAAAAGAGATATGATTTGGAGAAGAAAATCCCAAAAATCAAGGGATCTCTAAGTTAGTTTTGGAGAGAGAAGAAAATCCCTCAAATCAAGGGATTCTAAATGCTGTTTTGGAAAGAGAAGCTAGCTGCCACGTTTTTAAAAGAAGATGAACTATTCAGATCAAAGAAGAGACGAAGATAGGGAGAACGAAAAGACATAGAAGATTCAGCCACTTCCTACACGGAACGGAGGAACCGGAGCCGATTCAAGAACTTACGGGACGCCACCGGGGTTTTGAAGAAAGTGACGGTGACTTCGTTTACATTTTTAGAGTGCTGTAATTATGTTCTCTAAACAGATTTATGTTCTTTTTATTTCAAACATGAGCTAAATTTTCATTAGGTTGGATTTGGGAAGTATTCGTTTATGATTTCTCGGGTGTTAGCTATTGATTAATTTAACTAGATCTTAATTTTTAATCGTGTATAATCTGGACGCCACAGTTATAACGAAATTAGTGAGATCTAAAACGCCATTAGAAATCACATAGAAATTGGTTAAATTACTCGGGTTGTTAATGTTTGTTTTGAATTTTAACAAAATCGTTTTTGTTTAACTTAAACGATAGCTCGAGGGTAAATAATTAGGATCTGCAATTAAAGTGTTTGGATCTCATTGTTCTTGCCATAAGCGTGGAAGAAGGTGAGAAAAGAACCGAATCGGTATGCGACGCCAGCCACCGATTAATTTGAATTCCTTTCCGTCACAACGTGCTGTAGCGCAAGCTACAGCCGTGAATGAATAAATGGAGAAACCCGAATCTAACCTTTATTTTTACTGAAGTTTGACTATCTTTCCTTATTTATTTTAATTATATTTATATCCAGAAAACCATTCAAACTTTTTATCAACTTTTAATTAACTATTTTACATCGTATTCGGAAAATATTAGATTTCATTATCCTCGTGGGATCGATAATCTTTTATATTACTTGACTGTGCACTTGCGGTTTTTAACGACACATTCGCACCCAACAATTATTCATCGTGCAGGAAGAGAGAAGCAAAGTGACTTTCGACTGAGGGAAAGGTAAAGCAAAGCCATTTTATTTTTGTCATTCAAACTTCCTATTTGCATAGATTTATCAGTGGACTATCCTTTCTAGGTCCTTCCATTGAAGAGAGCTTATAAGAAAACTTACCTCATCATTTCGAATACAGCTGAGAGATTAATGGAAGATAAAGTTCAGCATGAGAGAGAAGAAACAGCTTCGTTAGCCAAGAAGACTGCCTACATTGCACAGAAGGATTCTTATAACTTGAAGCCCTCACGAGTCGCAGGCAAGTCATCCTTGGCTACAATGCTAGACTCTTTAATCCCATGAAGAACCTTTCTTCCTTTTCATATTCACTAATCCACTAATGAAACCTCTTCAGTCTCCCATTTTTATAGCCCAAAAACCAGTAGAATAAGCATCTGTATGGGTCAACTATGGAGGTTCCTCCATTGGAATATGTTCTGGGAATGGTCTGCATTGCCCAGTGAATGGGTCTACATGATTTTGAAGCTCTCAGAAATGGCTTATATCAGCTTGTTTGCTCACGTGGATTATTCATTCTGTCTGTCTGGCTCAGAGAAATGGCTTTTGGCTACACTCAAAGGTTAGTTTCGAGCACTTATTTTACGTTTCTGTTTTTTGGGATTTCGATGTTTATGGTCAGACCCCCTCTGTACGGAGAGTTTAAAAATGGGCCTTAGAAGTTAGAACCTACATTATGGTCTAAAAAAAACGACCATCTTCATAATTGCAGAGTTCGTGGCTATGGTGTAAATTTTAGTAAAAACTTGTCTGTCTTGTGGATAGTTTGGTTGACTTTTGGGAGTTTTTCAAAGCCAGTGGTCATATTTCAAATTGTGGAATTTCAACGCATAATTAATAAAGTAGGAATAAAGATGAGTCCATGCAACTTGACTTTCTGGTGCTGATTTTCACCTTTTTAATGGGTTCTTTATGTATTCCTTCATTCCAGCAATTAGAAGAGAAAAGTGAAGATGGATTGTACGCCCACTAGCATTATTACAATAAAACATTTAATTTTCAATAAATCTAAATTTAACTTATTAAAATACACCTTGATTAGTTAAACAATGACTCATGCAATAAATATAATAAATAATTATTCGTAATTAACTAAATTTATGGCATCAATTTTTATTTTCATCTTGAGCATGGATTTAAGAAAGTAGAATAAAAGAATAAATTTAATCTTATTTTTCTCTCTCTTTTTGAAAAAAAATTAAAAAGCTTTGCAGTAATTTAATTGAAATTCTCAATGACTAATGCCCCTGGATGAACTTCTACCTTACATCGAATTCAACCTTAAATTTCAAGTTTGAGTTGTCACGTTAATGAATAGAGTCGAGTTCAAGATTTGCCTGTAACCGTGATTTGTACCATTGTAACGAACTCTATTATTTCCTAAGAATCTCGATAGTCATCTTTCGTTTTTCTTTTTGCACTTCCTTTGTTATTGTTATCACTAGAATGGTGGATCTTCAAGTTTCTTATTGGTGAATTCAATCATTTTTCATTATTTAATTGCTTTTATTTTTACCATCCATTTTAAATTTTCTTTGGAAGGATAAATAGCAAAGCTGAGAATGAGTATATCTATGCATGGAGCCTGATGTCTGCACTAGCATGAGCACAACTTGTAGATTAGAAGATGTGAATGGCTGAGTATATCTTTAAAATTGCACGTGACAATTTATTTGTATTTGTTACATTTTCTAAGTGTATAAAATTTATTGTTGGATAAAATATGTTCAAATTCCCAAAGTTTGAAAAGAAAACCATATTTTTGTTGGCGTCCAAATTCAAATTTGCTCTTTCAATTACCTTTTTTCTTTGAATTTCCTTTAATTATATATATGTATATATAGGTTAACATATTTAGTTGAAATTAAATTATTCAAAAAACTTAATTATTTTTTAAGTGAATAAAAAGTTCTTGATTACTTTAATTTCAGTAATTTTACTGTAAAGTTGATTTCATAAAAACAACTCCTACGTTAAAAAGTCGTAACGTTACTCTTCATGATATAGAAAAGTTGGCCAGCACTTCATCAAACCAAGGTCATGAAAATACCAGTAAAATGCGTAGTTACAACTGGAGAAATGCCATAAAAAATACGATAAACAGACATTCCCCAACATTCGAAATTTTCATATTTGAAGAACACATAATGTAGTAAAGCACAATCATAACAAACAATGATCAGAATTTCACCCAGAAAATTGAGTTAGATTTGAATTTCATACGCAATTTGATATTTAATGCATAAAAAATTACAAAATTTTTAGATTAGAGAACTGGAGATGAACAACTAATAGAAGTGAAAAAATGATCAATGAGCAAGAAAGGATTATTTACAGAATAAAACCTGAATTTAAATCACGAAAGCTCCAAAATTTCTCTGATGGGTCAGAGTAGATCGTCCTGAAGGAAGTGAAGTCAATCCACACCTGTTTTAAATGATCATATCGATTCTAAAGGCTCTGCATTATCGTCTAAAAATAAACCCAAAATCGAACACAGATTTTTCTTAGTTCTTACCTTTGACATGAACAGTAGGAGCAGTAATTGGTGACCCAGATGTCAAAATCAGGACACTGGATAGTCGGATCGGAGCCAGAGTCGGAGAAGGAATGTCTTCATCCATTTCAGTCGGAGCAGATTCAATCAATCTGAACTGACGGGGATCTCTCGACGGGACCGAAACACTGCGATTTATGGTCTGTGGAGGTGCAGGTAGTGGAGATGCTAAGTTTTGTACAAGCTTTTTGTTCATGGTAGAATTCAGTTGATCTTTCGACAACAACGGGCTCGAATGGCCGACAAACCCTAAGGGTCTCGTCGACTTTAAGGTTGGAGAAATGGGCGGCCGAGGTAGCTCATGAAGCTCACTTATTTTAGGAGAGGACATGAATTTCGGAGAAACCGGAGAAACTGAACGAGGTGGTCGGTTTCGTAACAGAGGCCCGGAGAACAACTGGGGATGATCCGCCGACGGAGGGATTGACGGCTGAGATCTACCGGTCAACGGACCGGAAAATGCTTGTCTTTTGATCTTCTTGGCATCGGTAACAGTCTGATGATGTCGAATTCTGTCTTTCGGAGAAGGGAGTCGAGTGGGTCCGCCATTGTTGTTGCTCTCTTTGAGCACATTGTCTGATTTTTTCTCATCACCGGCCATCTTTTCATACTTTTTTGGTTCCATAGGAGTTGAGTGCCATAGATTTCGCTTACTGCCGGGAACTGGATTACCTGGTTTTGCAGAATTTGAACTTCTGGTATCGGTCGGGGTAGGCAGTGCATAAGCACGGGATCTTCGAGGGATTGACGGCGGAATTTGAGTACTTTTATTTTCAGAAAAAAGTGGAGCTGATTGGCTGCCTGTTCTAGCTTTGTAGGAGAATGAATTCAGCCCTATCTTGTCTGTAGTGTCCTGAAAATTTAATGAAATAAATTTCTGAAACCTTGCATCAATGGAGAAATTCTACATTTTGCTAAGCTTAGATTAGAAATCTAAGTGTAGATTGCACGTCGTGTGTGATCGAATGTTAGATCCGAAGAACAGTCATTAGAACGATGGATAGTTGTAAAACTTGATAAAATTACCTTGAAAGCTTCTTCCCCTTGGGGGAAATTGACATCCATTTGATCCAACTGCATAAAAGGATTACTTAGTAATGTGTATATACTCCATGAAGATTCTCGAAAAAAAAGAAAACAGTGTATTTGTTATGGTTTCCAAGTTCGGACTTCTTGTCTGTCAAAATCCTCTACTGAGATTGGTACGAATATGCCTCGCTTGATGGATGCAGGGTTCCAATTCCTCAACAGTAAAATTATTGGATATTGAACTGTCGTTTATGGGACCCATCGTATTAAGGTTTCTTAGTCGAACGTTCTGATCAGTAGAGAGTTCTGACCAACAAGAAGTTTGAGTAAAAAGTGCGAGGTCGGGAATCATGACCGTATTCTCTCTAAAACAAGGAGAAAAATTGAAATTACCTCCATCGAAGGTTGCACAACCGAACGTTGACTATTATTGTTTCTTCCATAGTCAAAGCTCAACTCTCCATCATCATCACCATCAAAGCTATCGCTATAATCACTGGAAACATCTTCGTCATCATCCCCATCATCATCTTCAAGCCCATTGAAGTGATAATCAATATGTTGGCTTTCTGTTACCAATTTAACATGTGGTTCTACAGCCTCAAGAGACTTGAGAGCCTTCTTAAAGAAAATCAACTGTTCCCAAGCCAAAAAAAAAGTTAAAAAAGTAAGCACAGGAAGAAGAAACAACTAGGAATGATCATGAAATGGAGAAACCAAACCTGAGCAGCATGGTGACGAGCCGCTTGTGTGAGAAGACATCGAGATTGGCCTTGTTTCAACGATTTTAATCGAAAAACAAACAACGTTGCCTCCTCGTCGTATTCGTCTTGAGCGGTTTGCAACTGCTGAAGAGTGAAACTCTCCCCTTTTGTGCTTTTTGACCTTCCCTTCTCTCTCTGTTTTGTTCTCATGTATTCATATATATCTCTGCACATCAACAGCAAGAAAATTCAATCAAGTTTTACATGTTTGAACCCTTTTTTTCTCAAATTATGGAAAGAAAATTTAGAAAAAATCTATATCTTCGAACCTTTTTTCTTCGCATTGTCGTTTCATCTCCTGCATCAAAACGAAATAGAAACAATAATTCAAGTCATTCAGGGTTTAATTGGTAGCTGGAAGACACTTGCAATCAATAATTAAAGAAGAACAAAATTTCATTGCATTTTGCAGCTATCTGCAATTTCTAGGCTAAAATCTAGTCATGATGGGAAATAAGTAGATAATGAGCTAGGTAGATCATGAAGGAAGTTATGATTAAGTAAAAGAAGAGAAACTTAATTTTTTTGCGAACATGAAGCGATTGCGAAACAATATAATCGACCAACCAGATATGAAGCCAGTTACAAAAAATGTGCTTGACAATACTCATAAATTATTTGAGAGTAATAGAAACATAAGAACTAACATCGACAGTTCGGAGTTCGTTAAGGAGAGATTCTGATGGGCTAGTAATTGTCTTGAAAATATGAGATCGCTGAAAATAAAAAGGCGATAGTTTAGCCGATTAAATCGAGAAAATTCCAAATAAAAAAATCACAAATCAAAGTAAATACTTACATAGCTGTCCACGAGTAGCTGAAGCTCAAACTGCACTTTCCCAAGCATTAGAAGAACTTCACCTGCATTTAGTAGCTAGATAGTTTTTAGCAGTCTCACAGCAAAAAAATTTGTCCTGCAAATGAAACATATTTACTTCTACCTTTATCAGTTCAATCACTTACCACTTTCTTCGTTATCGTTCAGAGCAGTTTTCTCGAGCAAACACGCACCCATTTCTCTTATAGATTCAGAAAACTCTGTGCACAAACGATAGAGCATAAGGACAGAAAGTTAAAATAGGATGGACCAAAATAAGAAATAAAACTAACTTTGAGATAAGGATTGAGGATCAAACTTAGTACTATTCCTCGTTCAGTTAACTACTAACTATTTGACAATGAAACACTGCCTTCGATAAAGTACAACCCAGAAAACAACAATAAAATGCAGATATGGATGCAGGACCATTTAAACAAGAATTGCTAGCAAAATGAAAAACTAGAAAAAATGGAGAATCTAAACAAAACAAAAAACTGCGTAAAGAATTGATAAAACATAGAACTATGCCCTCTTATCATACCAATGACAACTGTTTGTAATGAATTGAACAAATAGATATTCGTTAGAAAAATACCATATGCACTATTCGCTGTGGCAGCAGCTGCCGCAAGTAGGCTATCGTAGCAATCTTTCATATCTTGCATATCCTGAGTAAGCAATACCACATGGAATTGAGAGCCAAAATCAAAATTGCATTAAAAAATAACGGGGCCAATTTTCAAAACAAACACGCATAACATCCAAATTCGAGAAGTGAATCATGAAGTGATTGAATTTCAACGACGACGCTTAGATTGTAAAATTCTCAGAATACAAAACGCTTCTCCACTGGAAAAATAAGAATTCTCCACACAGAAGCTCAAGAGAATGCAAATCAACTTCAATTACGACACATGAGAGAACACAGAGTAATCTGTTTGCGATGCATTAGTCTATTCAAAAGCGGATCAGTTCGACTAGCACAGAAATGTCTCTAAATTTTCTCCGTCAATCTACAAATGAGGAATCAATCGAGAAAAAAAAAAGAACCTGGGAAGCTTGAGCGAGCTCATCCAATTTAGCTACAGGACGAAGATCTCTTCTGTCCTGCACATCGTGCTTGTGAAGCGCGAAGCCTCGCAATTTCCTCAACGAATTCTTCATATCCAATCTTTACCGCCGATTCCACAGACAAAAGGATACGCGAAAAACCGAAATCAAGAACGAGAGCAGCTGGAGACGAAAGGGGGCGGGGATCGATAGAGCGTTCTAATATACGCCATTTTCAAACTCTTGCATTTGATTCCACGCTACCCCGCAAGAACAAAGACCAAGATAATGATTTATTTCTAATTAAATATTAATACGATTACTGAAAATTAACGAATTTACGAAATATGAACTTGAATTATATTTGATTCGATGATTAATTAATTTATAGCGCGTAAGAGGTGGACGGGAATGCATGCATGATTCTGAGATTTGACTGCTTTTGGTCATTAGGAGTAGGTTTGACTTTCTTAATCATAACTAACAATGCGTCCACGTCATTCGAATTTCTATAGTGTCTCTCAACGACGTAAAATGACAGAAATCTCTCGATTACCTCTAATAATTACGTAAACGCCATTTGAGCGTCGTAGGCAATAATGACTCTGGGTGAGGGGGTGTTTGAAACGTTGAATATAGAGAAAGTCAACTTCCATAGTTGAATCGGACGGCTGAGAGATGATCGTTTTAAGTGAGGACCGAGGTTGGATTGATAGTCTGAATTGTTGAATTTGGGAAGAAGAAAAACTTCTGGGAGGCGAATCAGACGGCTAAGATGCGCTGTGATCAACCGCGAGGCCGTGATGACTGATTTTCTTCGGTCAATAAAGCGCGTTTGTGGACTCCCTTTCTTTATTTGCTCTTGACTTTTTTTAGCCTTTTCAAGGAAGATTTAGGTTAGTCAAATTAAAAATTAATTATCGGCATTAAATTATGGTAGAATTATTTTTTTACAGCTGTTCTCGAAGTTTATTTGCTCTTTCAAATTTCCATGGT
>QAOC01012506.1:0-28376 GCA_003255005.1 Begonia fuchsioides | reverse complement strand
CAATTCAGGGGAAAAAATGGACTTATAATGGGGCTCTCTGATTACTTCACGGGATGGAAAACCAGAGGTGTCATTGGCTGACCAAAACTTCGCAACTTTGTACCGACGTGTCCACTTTCCATGCATCGGCGGCCGCCATGCACAGCCTTGACGGCTTGTTTTGCCACGCAATGGTTAGGGTGCTACCTATTCATTATTGGGCTTTTCTTCGGGAGGCCCATTTGTACAAAAATGTTTTAATGTTAAAAATAGGTGGGGGTAAATTTTCGCGTTCTATATGATATGATATGATATTCACTGTACGAAAAAAGTAATTCTTTATTTATTGTTTTATTCTATTTTCTTGAAATATTTAATGATTAGTGTAATTAAAATATATTTAATATAGTTAATTATTAAATAATCATTTATTAACTTCATTGCATTAATAATAAATTAACATGTCAGTATGTAATTTTAATAAGAAAATAAATCTGAAATTATGAAAAAGATAATAGTTTGAGGTATATGTTGTATGTATGGAGACATTAGAAATTGAGGGTTAGACATATGATATTTAATATTTGATTATTATTTAATATGTGAGTTTACTCTGTAAGTTCTTAAATATACCCGACATTTAGGTGGGCAAGTTAATATAATTAAGTGGAATATTGTAAATTTAGTAAGATGAGAGGAATTAAATGAACATTAAATAGGATAACAGGGAGGACCAATTGTCAATTTATTTAATGTTTCAGCCTATCCGTCAGGCTTTTGCCCCCGGAACTATATAATTTCTTAGAATTAACTACAACAGTTTATTAATTGCCTTTATAATTTCAATTTGGTCACGATTTTTGGAAAATAGATAAATATGTTATTGATTTATTCGAACAATAAATTAGTAGAACGTTTTTTACTCAAATTTAAATTTTAAATAAAATATGTCTTATAATTGAAAGCGTAACAATAATATCACAACTTATAAATTACATCTAAATTTAGGTAAATATAACATTATATGTTCCTAAATTGTGTAAAAAAACAGTGATTTATAATATAAAAATAAATAAATAGAATTAGTGACTTGTTTTTGGCTAAAAGGGTGTAAATAAGAGGTTTGAAGGAATCCCACCATTTGTCACCTCGACATGTCGCTGTCGGATGTGGAGAGGCTTTAATGATCTTGTTGGCTTGGCTCTAGCTTCACAGCAAAACTAATAATTCTCAAAAAAGTTCCTCTCTTTAACTAATTACCCTTTACTTCTCTTCTCAACTAAATGCCTTTATGCAATAAATAATACGATGATTGTAGCTAAATCATCTTTTATAAACCCTAAGCTACACTAGTTAATAGTCCCATGCGACAATTTTGTGTGTGATATTCTATGTACACATTGAATTCGCGCAACAATATTGTTATTACTTCTTAGAGCCACCTTGATATAGTTCTTTTATAATTAAGTTCATGAGTCCATGATATAATTATTAAATTTTATATAACAAAAACAGAGCACATCGTGTCGTTAAGTTAATATTTTATGATGAATATAGTGAGGTATGACAAAAACGAAAATAATTATAAACTAAAACAATTATTAAAAAATAAGAAATAAATTTATTGGCTTTGAATTTCCATATTTTTACTGATTTAATAAATTTGACTATTGCTTTACACAAAATGCATAGTTTAATAAAATTATAAAACATAAAATACCAACAACTATCTTTAATTATTTATTCATAGTCCAAGAATGGCAGGCTGTGTTGTTTTGTAAGGTTGAAATTATTATTTTCCTCTTAAAACTAATAAGATTAAACAGCCAAATATGAAATTTGACGCCAAAATTTATTATTTACGATTTTTTTATTTTATTTATAAAAAATTGGTGTGCTAAATATGTTTATTTATGATTGTGACAATTGACGATATAATTCAAAAAATTGGAGGAAGAAATTATATTTGTGGATAAAAGGAATTGTGGGTTTTCTTTCTTCCTGCATAGGAACACAGATCCGACAAGGGCGTCCAACTCTTTGTGCACGTGGGAACGAGATGCTTTTACTTTATAATTTTTATTTCTATTTTAAAATAAATAAATTGTCGTGCTGGGAGGGAGACCTGTAAGATCACTACGCGTGTCGAAATATGATTGGATATAAAAGCTGAACTGCTGGGCTGACGTGGCATGTCTCTGTCAAAAGAGAGCCGGAGAACACCAGAACGAAGTGGGTATTGATGCTTAATCACTTCATGACAAGACTTGATTGAACCACTCTTACATTTATACCCCTTCTTTTTTAGCTAACTACCAAACTACCACTAATACATGTTACCAAAACGCAAAATCCCTCGCCCTCGTAGCTCCACACCTCGGCCCGACAATTTATGGAAATGTAAGTCACGGTGACTCAGTATGCTAGAGATGGGAGGCCTTTACCTGCGTTCACAAGGAGCTACCCCACATTAGAGGTAACAACTCTCATACTGTGACTGTCAGGATTTGAACATTGACACTTGTTATTAACTCTACCATATCTGAATCGACTGAGCTATGCTCGTGCGGGCCACTACTAACACATCATAGCTAAACCACTATCATTATTCGTGATTATTTTCAATCATTTCTTAAACGAAAAGTAATTAAGAAATAAGTGTAAAGATAATAATCAAATTTATTTTTTGAATAACGTCAAGAACAATATTTTCGAATCAAGTGTCACTCGTTTGTTGATTAACTTTAAATAAATTAGAAAATAATTTAATTTATTTTTGTCAAACACGTAAATAATTCAAACTACATAATTAAATAAATTCATCTTTAATGAGGAATGATTTTAAGATAAATAAATAAACAATAATTTATTTTGCATAAACTATGTTAATTTATTTCCTCTTGCAAAACATTTTAGGATAAATAAATTCTAAATTGTACTTTGAAGTCCATATTCGCATATGACGACAGAAATAATTATATTTAATTAAAATAAAATATTTACGATGTTATGACGTGAGAATTATTCTAATTTGAGAAATTATTCTCATGATAACTGTTGAGAAATAATATTTAAATTTATATAAACTTGAAATAGTAAATTAATTAATATATATCTATTAATTGATTGTTTTTTATCTGATGTCATTTATTCTAGTTTTGCTCCTTTATTGGGTGGAATAAGTTAAACCATCCATAAAGGCTAAAAAGATACCCATCTCTACCCTATTCAACCAATTTCTTTTGTACTACAAAAAGGTTGAATTATTGGATAGCTACCTTTTCTATTGCCCTTATACTTCTAAAATTAAAAAAAAAAAAAAAAAGAAATATTGCTCATCCTAGAGTTTTCAAGTCAAATTTTGACTTTTTTGAGTCGAAAAACACCAATGCGACAAACATAATAGAACAAAACTACGATTTTTTTTTTATATTTCGATGCATCACATGATGGGTTTGTCCCGTAAGAATTATATATTTTTCGGGTTTAAATTATTCTCCTTTTTTAATAAATATTTTTAAAAAACTAAATCTTGGTGTTAATTCTAAGGGTTAGGTGGGGAGAAATTGAAGAAGGATAAATCATTACTGCAGTATTTTTATGCCTTCTTTATTGGGGGGTTGTCCTTTTGTTTGTTCGCGGCATTACCATTTTGCAGTGTGATTAAATTTGGTCTTCCCTAAAATATAATTATTAATTCAATTATATTATCCTTTTTTTTTCCTTTTTAATGGTATCCTCGTTGTCTTCTTATATTTATTGTGTAGTTCCCGTGGGACAAAATCATGCATTCAAACAACCTTAATAACTCCATTTAATCCAACGCCACCCTTGTGTTATCATTTACTATCGATTTCTTATTTAGTAATTGCTCATGTGAAGTTTCGACGGGGAATAAATCAAACACAACTTCACATATATTGTGCGAAATTTATCCTATAATTATCTTGGAAGAGATAAAAATAAAGAGCACAGATTAAGTGATAATACTATATTAATTACACTATTAATAATTAAAACAATTGTTAGCCTTAAGGAACCGACACATCAAACTCAAGATTTTGCTATTGGTCTGGAAATCGACGTGCAAGGAAAAAAGGAGAAAAAAAATATTAATATATCATCCAAAGTGAATATATTAAATAATAATACTATATTAATTACACTATTAATAATTACATTTTAAGATAGAAACAAGAAAAGACTAATAAAATTAACACATCATCTGACGCTGATTCGCTAACAATCCTCCCCCGTAATTTGGGGAAAAGCCGAAGGGTTTAAATGTCATTTGAAAGGCGATTCTGAAAATATTGGAAACATGTAGGGGTACTTTTGTCAATAAAATTACAGCCAGGTTACGACTTCGCGCGTAGAATTTGTCTACTTGGTGCGGATGGATTGCTATTGGATAGGGTCAGGGATGTCAATAAACACTACACAATATATTAAATAATTAAAAATAATTAAAAGTAGTGATTTTTCTAGGAAAACTATTTTTTTTACTCTCTCATTTTTCTTTATTATATTCAAGACCAAGTAAAAAAATAATTTTTTTTAGTAGAAATAATATTAGTTTTATCTTTCAATATATATTTTGATTGTCCAAGTTTAAAGGAGTAATTAATTTAATTTAAATAAATTTAATTTATAATATTGAACATAAAATAAAAAGAGAATTTAATAATTATATGATGTATTAAATAATAGTAATCAAATGTGAAATTACCGAAAAAAGATGTAAGAGTACGGCTACGGGCTATCCGTGTTTTGAATTATTTTTGTGTGGGGATATTTGTCTTTTAATATATAATTTAATTTAGGAATTTTTAATTGTTTTAATATTGTAGGTGGATGCATTATGCATATGGATAGAGACAATAGTCCGAGCTAGCGGACATTTCTATCATCTTATTTTTTTCAATTTCATTTTACTGATTCTTCAATCGTTGCTTGCTAGCTTCCGTGAATCCGCCATTTGTTATATTGGGTTTCCTCCATAGTTTCAATCTGCCTTTTAGCCATCTTAAATTCTTGTTGTTTTCCACCGAGTGGATCTCTCTCGTCGGGATTGGTTTGGTGCTCATTTAAAGGTCAAACTTTTAATGGCTGCACAGTGGAGCTCGTTCGCGTTCGAGTTCTGCGATGTGATGGTCGTATAATCTTATTTCTCGGGTAGATTATTGTCTACAGTTTGATTTTTGGGATCTGATGAGTATATATCGGAGGTTTATTGCTGAGTTTGGCCCTTTTTTGTCGTTCTGGGTCTTGGTTGGTAGCTAGCGCTAGCAGGATAAAATAAAAAAGCTGCAAGGAAGGAATTAGAAACTCGGAATCTTGCGATTCTTCTACTTTCTTTTTACCTGAGGTGTACGGGTTTTTTGTGAGCTTAAAATCTCCATTAATTTCTCACTTTTTGGGGTTTAATTCTTCCATGCTTGAATTAAGCTGATTTGGGTGGATAAGAGAGCATCTTCTTCACTCCTGCCTATCTTTTTCTATCTACGCGTTTATCGTAAAGTTGAGAGTGAGTTTTTTTGTCGTCTGTAGTCTGTTCTTCATCCTTTCTTTCTAGCTTAAGAGCTTTGTTCTTCTTTTTTTTTTTTCAAAGTTTTGTAGCTAGAATTGTCTGTAGATTTTCCGTCTTCTGAGTTTCAAGCTGGAATTATTGAAGAAGACTGACCCACCTCATATTTTTCACTGTCTGGTTAATTTCTGTCTATTGCTGTCGTGGATGAGTTTACTTCATGTTTTAGGGTTCTGTTTGAAGGTGGGGCATCTGTTTTATATGCTATGGTGCTGGGTTATACGATTTATTTCCAAGATCTGGTTTAATGGTGGAAAAATGGAAACAAAAAGTGATTTTCTGAGTGAGAGCCTCAAGGTTTGGCTCAAATTTTGGGAGATCACTAGTAAGAGTTGTAAGATCCATCTTCAATACTACCAATTTATAGGATTCAAAAGAGCCAGAAAGACATGGTGGAGAAAGCTTTTAGTTGCTTGGGTGCTCGGCTGGACCTTAGTATCACTGTGGATCTTCTGGTACATGAACTTACAAGCCACTGAGAAGAGAAAGGAAACTCTTGGCAGTATGTGTGATGAGAGGGCAAGAATGTTACAAGACCAGTTCAATGTGAGCATGAACCATATTCAGGCCATGTCCATTTTGATCTCTACATTCCATCATGGCAAAAATCCTTCGGCCATCGATCAAGTATGTCTACTTCCATTTTTATCGAATAATTAGTGCATTCGATGACCCATCTTAGAATACGAGTTAGATATTTCAATTTTGCTTCATATTTGACAAACATAATTGGATATCAAAGCATGAATATTTGTTATGGGAAGTCAACTTTTACTCGGTTTCACTTGTTGCCAAGGAGAAAGAGTAACTTTCTTGCGGTTGTGTAGGCGACTTTTGCTAGATATACAGAAAGAACTGCATTTGAGAGGCCTCTTACAAGTGGTGTTGCATATGCTGTGAGAGTACTCCATTCTGAAAGAGAACAATTTGAGAAGCAACATGGATGGACTATTAAAAGAATGGATACACAGGAGCAAACCCCTGTTCACAAGGATGATTATGCTCCTGAAGACTTGGAGCCGTCTCCAATTCAGGCAGAATACGCTCCTGTCATCTTCGCCCAAGATACCATTGCTCATGTGGTTTCTCTCGATATGCTCTCTGGAAAGGTAGAAATACTTTTTTTTTTTCATCTTCAAACTGTTCTTGGCATTTAAATAGTTTTAACTTTTTGGATTCTGAAAAGCGATGAAATCCGTCACTCAAAAACAGAAAATTCAGTTTTTAAACCAATAGTATTTCAAATATTTGCATATAAACAGGAAGATCGGGAAAATGTTTTGCGTGCAAGAGCATCCGGGACTGGGGTCCTAACTGAGCCTTTTAGGCTATTCAAAACAAATCGACTTGGAGTAATATTAACTTTTGCTGTTTACAAGGCGGACCCCCTTTCAAATGCCACTCCAAATGAGCGAATTCAGATGACTGATGGGTATGATTTCTTCTGGATATATGCATTTTGTAGTCATTCATATCTAAAAGAGTTAAATCAAGATTCAAGATGGTAAAATAGATTGTTGAGATGTTAATTTTTGGCATGTAGATATCTTGGTGGAGTTTTTGATATCGAGTCCCTTGTCGAGAAGTTACTTCATCAACTTGCTAGCAAGCAAACCATCCTTGTGAATGTTTATGACACAACTAATGACTCACATCCCATCAGCATGTATGGTTCATATGAATCAGAGAATGGTTTGCAGCATGTTAGCCTTCTCAACTTTGGAGATCCGTTTCGGAAGCATGAGATGCGATGCAGGCAAGAAATGAATAGTTTACTTGTTTTTTTATTAATAATAAAGAAGAATATTAGTAGGAAGAAATTACTCGAGAATAGTAGCAGAGTCGTTCTAAAACAAGTACTTAGTTTTTGAAACACTTTCGTTAATCGGAAAGAGTAACGCTAAAAAGATAAATAAATAAAAAAACTTTGAACGACTCACTTAACAATACTGAAATTAATTTTCTCCCAAAAAATGGATTTCCGACAAAAATAATAGCATTGCAACGTGGTAAAATAGCTTAACAAAATGTTGAAACATCTATTCTCAATGTTAGTTTATGCTTCTTAGACATTTCTTTCATAAGAATGTAAGAATATACTGCACCAATGAGTTCTTTCTTTCGATGTTACTTGAGATTTTTTTTCAATATGAAATAGGCACCTCATTCATAAAACAATAAAGAAACAATCAAAAATAATTTTCAATCTTACAAGGCAACACAGATCGCAATTATATATACAGTAATTTGTTGGTGGTTTTGACACAGATTGAAGCAAAAACCACCATGGCCATGGCTGGCTATTACAACTTCTATTGGTACACTTATAATTGCATTGCTGGTTGGGCATATATTTAATGCAACCTTGAATCGAATCGCCAAAGTAGAAGACGATTACCATAAGATGACAAAACTCAAGAAACTGGCGGAGGCTGCTGATATTGCAAAATCACAGGTATTTTTGTCAAATTTAATTATCTGGATTTATCTCTGCAAACTACGAGATATAATTTTTCCAATTTATTCAGTTCCTTGCTACTGTTTCCCATGAGATCCGAACCCCTATGAACGGTGTTCTAGGTGAGTGTTGTGAATTTATTATGTGATGAAATCATTCCACTAAATGTTTTGTGTTCTGAATATTACATTGATTATCCAGGAATGTTGGACATGCTTATGGACACTGATCTAGATGTGACACAACTAGATTTTGTTACAATTGCACAGGCAAGTGGTAAAGCTTTAGTCTCATTAGTAAATGGGGTTTTAGATCAAGCAAAGATCGATTCTGGCAAGCTCGAACTTGAAGCAGTGCAGTTTGATCTGCGGGATATTTTCGATGATGTTTTATCACTATTTTCTGGCAAATCACAGGAAAAAGGAGTAGAGGTAATTAAAATTTACTGTTATACAGTCTTTTATTTTTATTTTTATGTTTTTTGTGTGAAGATGGATTATATTCTATCGAATCATTTTAAACAAATTATTTGGAGTGCAGTTGGCAGTTTACGTTTCAGATCGTGTTCCTGAGATGCTAATAGGTGATCCTGGAAGGTTTCGCCAAATCATTACTAATCTCATGGGGAACTCAATCAAGGCAAGTGATTTTATTTAACACACGGGACATATAAATATAAGGATCAAAGGGTTCCAACCATGAGAGCATATGTAGTTTAAATTAGATATTTCTAGCTTCTTTGCCCATCTTGTACCTTAAAAATAAAAAATAAAAAACCCTTCAAGGTTCTAGTATTTAGACTAATGATTTTTCACTCTAATTTTTCCATGTGAATCGAAGTTTGTGAACTGATGCAACTAATGTTTAACTAAATTATTATGTCAATCAATGAATGACAGAAATTATAGTGTACTGTTAGAAAGTAAACTTAGGATATTCATGTCTTCATATATTCTATTATGTATATTTGCAGTTCACAGAGAAAGGACACATCTTTGTGACCGTTCATTTAGTGGAGGAGATGAATGATTCAACTGGTGTTGAATTGGAGTCTTTAACGAAGACCACATTGAGCGGTTACCCTGTTGCCAATAGATGTCGGAGTTGGACGGGATTTAGGGGCTTCAATCAAGAGGGCCAATCATGTCCGATAATATCATCATCATCATCTGATCTCGTTAACCTTATTATATCAGTTGAAGATACCGGAGTTGGGATCCCGATCGATTCTCAGCCTCGTATTTTCACTCCGTTTATGCAAGTCAGGCCGTCAATTTCTCGAACTCACGGAGGAACGGGCATTGGCCNGTTGTTCGAGTTAGCTTTAAAAAAGGGTGATCTCGTTTAGGCTGTAATTTTTTATTTTTATTTACGTAGTAGGTCGTAAATGTTTTTTTACAAATAAAATATCCACCTTTCATTTGTCTCGAAGATTCTGATCATCGTCCATATGGTGTTTTAATACGATTTTCAAGCTGTAGTAACATGGTCCGTACGAGCTGGATTTAACGAATAAATTGATGACAAGTTTCAAATTGCTCATTTTACTTGAAAAGCTCTTTTGCGGTATTAAATCGTGTCATTCAATGCAATTTTTCATCAGGTTTGAGGTCACAAAACGGATTCGGGAAATCGAACATCGTACAAATGGACGACTTCAAAACGGAGAGCTCTCGGTGGAATCACACGAAAACATTATAAACTGGCATTTACCCATTTTGGCCATGACTGCGGACGTTATCCAGGCTCCTCACGAAGAATGTCTCCGATGCGGAATGGACGGATACGTCTCCAAACCTTTTGAAGCCGAACAACTTTATCGAGAAGTTTCTAGATTTTTCCACTCTCCTTCAAATGGAAGTTTGTAGCATATAGCCACCAAGGCATATTCAACTCCTTTCTTGTCCAAATGTTTCAGAGAGGCGAAAAACCTACCAGCCGTCGGGGATGGAGGTTTTCATCGAATCATTTGATTGGCAAATAAGTTTTAGATTTTAGATTTTATTCCCGATCGAAAAAAGCTGCTTGATATGACAGGATGAACAACGGGCGGCGAAGGATCGAACCGGAAGTGGATTCTTGGACGACAATAGTGATTTAGATGAGTTCAGAGATCGTACTACTGTAGAGAAAGGGTTATTTTGTTTATATTTACAAAGTAATAAACTTGATCGATACCCATTTTGAGTAGATTGTTTCTTGTTAGATCTGTCTCTGACAGCACCAAGTGTTTGTTTAGACACAGATTTGATGTAAGTATTTAGTATGTTCAATGTAACATGTTTCATGATTCTTCTTGTCTTCCTCTTTCTTTTTTCTTTTCTAGAAAATGATTCTTTTGATCCGATTTGATTAGTTGGATTTAGCTTCGCTGTATATTATTTGCAAATACGTCGTGAAATACTATTTTTGCTCGAACTCATCTTAAACGACAAAATAGGATAAGACTAAAAAGCTAGTTATAAATACTCGACGCATATTATATAATTAGTTTATGTCAAGGATTTTCTCATTAAATATATATTTTTAAAATTGATACAAATAAATTATAATAAAAGAAGTATAAAATGTAAAATTATCGAATAAAGTATAATATGTTACGTAAAAATCCCAAATAAAATTAATGAAAAAAGTAATGATTTTAAAGAAATGGGATTTTCTTGCTTTTCGTCCTGACCTTGAACGACATATCGGATGTTCGAGCAAACGACGGCTGAGAAAGCGCGTAACCGCGGGTCAGATCCTTTGTGTCGAAATGACTAGAATACCCCCAGTTGAGACGAATGACGATATAATCGTCTTCTCACTGGCCAGAATCTCTTACGTTCAACCGGATAATCTTAGCGTCGGGCGAAAGCTGGGACCGGAGAAGCTCGATCGGTTCTGACGCCGGTGATCGGAAATGGATCCAGATGCGGTGGCGAAGGCGTTTGTCGAGCATTACTATTCAACCTTCGATGCGAATCGCGCCGGCTTGGCGAACCTGTATCAGGATGGATCCATGTTGACATTTGAGGGCCAGAAGATCCAAGGATCGCAGAATATTGTCGTCAAGCTTACTAGCCTTCCTTTTCAGCAGTGCAAACACACCATCACCACCGTGGATTGCCAGCCGTCTGGCACTGCTGGCGGTATGCTCGTTTTCGTTAGCGGGAATCTCCAACTTGCCGGCGAACAGCATTCCCTCAAATTTAGCCAGGTTTGTTGCTTTGTTTTCACTTTTGATCTATTTTTTATGTGCTGAATTATCATTTGCGTACCGGTATTTGTAGTAGTCTTAAAGATAAAAAAAAGACTGATTCAAGCCCTACGATTGAAGTTGATCTACTTCAAACTTCTTCAGTTTGAATGCGAACCTTTCTCGCAATGTATGCGACATTATTATTATTGAAATTTATGTTGCCTGATTGACTTGCCATTGGATTACATCTAATTTCGGTATCATCATCCATTTTCAATAGTTATTTTTTGGCTATGGAAAGCAATGCACATAGTTAATGGCATATGTTCCGTACACACTTTTTAATTTCAATTTTTTTGGGGGGGCAGGGGGGAGATTTAGAATGTTATCTAACCAGCTACGCAGCTCACTTTTCTTTGTTTGCTAGATTTTCTTTTGTTCTGTTGGTATCTTCTGTAAATTGTGATATGTACAGGTTAGATGAATTCACTAATATGTTGGATGAAGGTATAGTTAAGGTTTCCTTCTCTATCGGGTTCTACTTTCCCTAGGCTATTCTGACCAAACACTTTGGAGATGATTGAGGAAATTACGATAAGTTATGGCTGATCTTTGATTAATTCCATATTTTAAGTGACTATTATTGGTTAAGCTAGTGATATTACATTTGGCTTTTTTTCATACTTTTTTCTTCAGTTAGGTTAAGTTAACTGTCTTTTACATTTTTCCATTTCATTTGACAGCTTTTATGCTTGAATATTGGATCATAGATACAATCTTGTGTGTGATTTCTACATTTTTTGTACATCGCCTTGGTTATAGATACAAATATTCTTTTTATTCTCCTGGTACCCCTCAATCCTTCCAAAGTTTTGCTATTTTTTATCTAATGAAAGTTTATTTGCTCAATCTTTCTTGGCAGATGTTTCATTTGATCCCTACTCCCCAGGGAAGCTTTTACGTGTTGAATGATATATTCCGATTGAATTATGCCTGAAGCAGATTGATGCGATTCTCTGGAAGAGCCAATTCTTATTGCCTCAGTTATGGAACCAAGTTAGTCATCTCGAACGGGTGTTTAGATATGCGAGATGGAGTGTGGTATTGGATGTGTGAAATATTTCTGTAAGTTTAAATTGCTTTCTCCATATAATTGTTGTTTATTTGGGTGATTTAATGCGACGAAAAAACGAGACCGTGTTAATATATTGCGATCGATGATTGAATTTTTCTCTCCTACTTGGACAGGAGGTGATTAGCCAAGAAATAGTAATGTGCCTACCAGTTAAAGAATCCTTGACATGTCTTTTTCTAGGCTGTTCCTTCAGTTAGTTGGTAATATCACTGTTTAATCTCTAAATAGAAAGTTTTGCTCGATTTCATTGACGTACTCCAGAGTTAAAGTTTTACATTATCGCGACTTTAATGTTATTTACCGACTGTACCTCAATAACTTCACCTCATCCATCACCCGCGAAGCCTTCTTGGCAATCCAGTCTCGTCTTTTCACTTACCTCTTCGTTTCCGAAGTCCTGCCGGATTACAGTAACTATTTTGAGGTTTAGGTATGACAACGATGCAAAGCAATCCATGTTAAGATTCAATGCTTCATTGAAACGCTAATCCGAGTGCATTATTTACAGAATTTCCACAAGCATTGACAGGATAAATATAAATGCAGGCTTGAGCTTTCCAAGACTCCAGTCAAGAACACAACTATTATGCAGCCAAATTACTGTACCCAAACCGATTCTATTCGGCACCCTAGAGTCAGTATAATTCGGCATTGTTGAATTAGAATAAGCAGAGCATCTTCTATGGGAACTCATACCTGTCTGTCTCCATTTCGGACGAATCGTTTAGCGAATATGTTGCTTCTCCACTACTCTCGTCAACTTCGGCCTGTAAACACGGCAAAATTCAGTTATACAAAGGATTTTTGCTTAGTTTAATGTTCCTACAACAGACCTTAGCTACACGATATCTTTCGAGCATGCGATGATACTGCTGCCGTGCCTCAGGAGATTCAACCATGGATATGACCCGAGAAATGGACTCGTCGATAGCTCCCTCCACTTTCTGTTTTCGAAATACCTTGAGAATGTCGTCATCTTCAGTTTCGTCGATCGGCTGTGTCCCCTTTCGAAAGCCTCGAAGACCAGCACCTTTCCTTCGCCACCTCAGCACAATTTTATCAAAGATACCAACAGCCCAACATATAACTTTGTAGTGCTTTCTAGCCTGATAACCTCTCACATGAGCCTGGTAAGAAGCAAAAAAGTTGAAAGACTTGAATAGATACTGCTTATTACTTAACATTCAGTTTTTTAAAAGAGAGATCTTTGCCGATGACCGACATCGAGGACCAATTCATTAGTGCCTTTTAGTCAATAGTAATGATAAGTTTTATCTTCTTATTGTACACATTGAGGTGTCAAGAAATAATTAGTGTTATAAATATAATAAATAATTATTACATTAAATATACTTTAAATAATCAAACACAATTCAATATGTGAGTATGTACAATCGATATACATATTCATTTTCTTCAAAAAAATAGGAAGTATAATCAATAAATATTTCTTTTTCGATTCATCTTTGAAAATATGCTAAGAATGTAATCATAAGAGTACTTTTCAAAGGTGAAAAGTAAAACTAAGTTTACCTTGAATGATAGTACTTTTTAAAAGAAGATAGGTACCTGTATCTTCACAACCTTTTGGCGTAACGATAAGTAATCTCTACGACCTTTCCAACCTCGATACTTCTTTTGTATAGATAATGCTGCTGAATTAAAATCACGATTGTGACGAAATGCTAGCTTCGATAGAGCCGATAACCCTTCAATGCCATTTGAATCAATAACAACATCTAGTTCTCTCTGCCGTCGCTTTCTAAACGAATGAGCACGAAATGCAGATTGAATACGAGCAGCAGCTTGAGCTGAATTTCTGACTGCAGCTAATGTATCTTTAAGAGAGACTTGATCTTCATCTAAACGTATATTACTTTTTGCAATGCTGTTTACTGTCATTTCTGCTTGTACCTCAGCAGATCCCTTTGAAAATTCACTTTCTTCAAGTTGGAGAGATGATAGATGGCTGGTTAATTCAACCTCGGAAAGATAGCCTGCCATTCCTTTGTATCCTCTAGAAGAAGCAATAGAAGCTGGAGTTTTTCCTGTTGGATCTACTGAGCTCGGATCGGTCACTGCTCTAGCTGATGCACCTGAGGCTATAAGTGCCGCCACCATCTTTTCCCTATTCATGAAAGAAGCTATGTTTCAATAGGCCAAACCAAATATATATTGCATTGTAATTCATTCATCGATATTCGAGCTGTTGCAGCATTTTGGCGTTTCCTAAATGCATTTGGAGCAATTTGTGCATAATTTCATTTTTGCAGTTGAAAATAATATGATAGGGCCCCTTGTATGGACAAATTCAAGAACAACAAGAACAATAAAACAGAACAAAAAGAATGATGGATTAAACAAAAAATAAAACTTACAAACACTTAAAGAGGAGTTTGCTTCTTCCGAGCTCGTTAATACCGGCTCGTCACCCCCAAAGATAACCTCCCCAAAACCACCTAAGCATATTTATACTAATTCTAACATAGGCCTTTTTGGCTTAACAAAGAGATAACATAATTAAAAAGGGTCTCATGGGCTTGGATTGGCTGAGTCTTATAATAATCTTTGCAGCCATCAAAATCTTTCAATCAGTGACTGTGATTTTCTTAAATAAAAAAAGATAAACAAACAAAAACACAGGGATCAGTAATACCTTCCCAGGCTTGCAGCCCAGTGCAGAGCGGTGCGCCCCTTGATATCACGGAAATTTATACTGACACCACAACCAAGAATTGGGTTTAAGGCCCACTCAAATCCCAGCCCAGCAACCATGTGTATTATTCCTTGTTCTTTTCGGGACAAGCAACAAGCATTATCACGTCCATTAATTCTAGAAGAAATCCAGTGGTGCAATTTGTCTCTTAAAAGCTCTTGCATAAGCCAATCAATGGTAACCGATGGAGTTCCCGAACCAATTAAAAGAGATTGTATCATTTGTTCCCACAAATCATCATCAGCTTTCAATTTTTTCATGGATTCAGAATCTCCATCTTCACCTATCTGACTATCTTGATTTGATGAGTCAGTCAGAAGCAGCTGCACAAGTCTGACAAGTAATAACAACTCTTCAGTGCTCTTAGTAGATTCTGTCACGTGCAGATTATGACTAGTAAAATTGGTGCTAGCTCTATACTCAAACTCTCTTAGTTCACTGCAAGACTCCCGATTGGCAGATGTTATGCATAGAGTTACTTTCCCGGAATGTTGTGGAGGTGCTTCGCATCTGATGACACCATGTTGAACGATCTGAACTGGAACTTCAATGTTACCAAACATACAAGCCAATTGAGATTCTGATGCATCACAAAGGAAAGACCCAATTATGATGACCTGGATTGGAAAGATTTGACTATATCATTTAAACTTCATAGAGCAATGATTAGTGAAAGAAATCGATGCGTCTTTGTATCTACTAAGCTTTGTATTACCACTGATTAGATACAACATGCAATCTCTCTTTAACAAGGTTTTCCTGCTTTCATGGGGATAGAGCTTGCTCACACCATACGACTTCAAGTGGGTTGGCAAGACTTACAGTGCACTAACTGAAGAAGTATTTATTCAGAACGATTGGCTCAATTCATTTTTGGCTTTATGGAGCTACTAGGCCTACATTGCTTTGACGTTTTAATTATCATTTTTTTTGTCTAAGAACACATAATAGGACATATCAAAATGTCAACAAACAGATATGAACGAATCACACTAAAGTTACTTAAAGAGATATTTTTCTAAAATATAATAGAGTAGGATATTTTGGTCACAGTATTCTAAGATTAACTCTCTGGATACGTACCTTAGTTGCCTCTTCAGCAAGGCCCCATTCAGGTGATATTTCTTGGATAGTAAATTTTTGCTTTTGTGAAATGGTCAAATTTGACGCTGCTGCAAGAGGCACTTCGTCGTAAAACGGCAAGTCATAGTCACTGTCAATGTGTGTAGTATCTACACCAGAAGCATATGCACGAAATTCACAGTTTTCAAGGAAAAAAGAAGCTGGTAACAAAAGAGGATTACCATCAGATTACAAACAGTTCAAGAGAAAGACATTGCGATTCAGTAACTGGAAAAAATAAAGATATCTTACAGGTTCTGTGTGCATTTTCATTTGAGCCTAGAAACTGACATTCTTCATGCCCATCCTCTGTACTGTTCTTTGACAAAGATGCAGCCCTTTCCTATTGTAAAAGGTAAAAAATTAGGTTACAAATAACTATGCAACAGTTTAGCAGACTTTTGTAGAAGCTGTAGAAAACAGAGGTATCAACTAGGGTGCAATCGTATATTAATACCTTAAAAAAGAAAAATGATTCGGATGCAATTTGGTTTTTAAAATGAGGAGATAATAGTGTAGGCTAAAGAATGTATAATAGAAAAAAGAACAAAATGAAATTTGTTTCTATTGTAGAACGGTTTGGTCCAGGGAGTCAAGACATGATGAAGTCTTAAACGACTCTAATACCTCTTTCCATGCTAAAGAGTCTTCACTCTCGAAAGAATACTCATGAGCCAATATTTCTTGATGCTGCGTACCTCTTTCATCTGCTAAAAACGACTCATAAGTAGCTGTGCATGAATTGCCTTTTTCAAATTCTAAAAAGATAAAGAGGTAATGTGGTTCTTATAATAATAATCTGTAACAAATATGATTAGACCTGAGTAACCTAAAGCCTACTGGAAAGTTCAATGATGGGCTGAATATTTTATATCAAATACGTCAAAGTACTAGTAAGAGTGGAATTTTGACATATGTAACTATCGAGGCATGATGGAAAACTTCAGACTGGAAGATGAACAAATATATTTACTACTGATTCAGATGTTGCTGCCATATCACTTGTACTCCAGAAGGGCTAATTGTCATCCATAGATTTACAAAATTTGGTAGCCTTATAAAATGAGAACAGTGCACACATGAGAATGCACTACAATAAACCACAGAACTAATGCGCTTAATAATTTTACAAGGCCATATATAATGCAAGACGAGGCAAAAAAAGGTATGCATTACTAAATTTGAATTGACTAACCTTGAATTACGAAAGGGCTATCAAAATATTGATCGTGGTCTGTATTTTCTTGTCCCTCAAAGGTGAAAAGCTGATCATTTTTGGGTACTTCCCCTTCATATGCTAGAGGATCAGAAACACCTGAAGTATCAACATCATTAAAATATTCCCTGATGTCTCTGAAGCTATCCTCATCCAAACTTAATTGCTCCTTAATCTTTTGCAGAGCTTGAAACATCTCAAGCTCATCTGGATTTCGCACATCTGATCTTTCTTCTGGCCTAGTGAAATCAATCCCTCCATTTGTCAGGCCAACTTTGTCAGAACTGACTTCAACCGAACCAGGACTCAATAAATTCTGAGAAAGATCAGATGTTGTGGTTATATTTTCAGAAGAAAACGTAGGACTCTGAGTGATAGAGGCAGAAGATCCAGGAGACATTTGCGAAATTGATCCACCGCTGGGTCTTCCCTGTAAGAGAAAAATAGAACCCCTGAACTCAATATGATAGCAAGTCTATCTTATGAAAATTATAGATGGTGAAAATTTATCACATAATGCAAACTTAGAAGAGCGGGCCAAAATATATTCCCATTGAACCATGGGCAGCTTTGGTGAACATGTACAAAAGAGAACATAAGGAATCCTTCAATTGATAGAATAATGCATAATATTGAAAAATATTAATGTAGAATTTAAAATGATCTTAATGTGGAAGCAAGTATTAACTCTACATTTTCTTTTCTTTCTTAACTAGTTTCTACTTTCAATTTTTTTCTCACATACAATCATCTCCTTCTGTCCCACCATCATCATATCCCTGATAATCTCCTAAAAATGAATTTGCAAATAGAATCAACGAAACGAATAAAAATTTTCAAATTGTTGTTACAATCATTCTCAAGCATTTGAGGTCCAAATCTTAAGGCTCTATTATTTTCTTATTGGAAATGATAAATATTACACTATTGTTGTGAGTCAAGTCTTGTTTCATCAATCAGAAACTTTTCTCATACCAAGCAGATTTATTAACTAAAAGAGATAAAAACCAAATTACAAAACATTGTGATAATTTAACCATATTTTT
The DNA here is from genome assembly GCA_003255005.1 of Begonia fuchsioides. Taxonomy (NCBI): domain Eukaryota; kingdom Viridiplantae; phylum Streptophyta; class Magnoliopsida; order Cucurbitales; family Begoniaceae; genus Begonia; species Begonia fuchsioides. The sequence goes on along the minus strand of QAOC01012506.1, from coordinate 9,936 downwards.
TCTTTTTAGGAAATAATTTTTTACTACATAAATGAGCTTTGATCTCAACGCTATGCTTCAAGAAACTTACCTCAACAATGTCTCTATAATGTACAAGAACGATGTGATCATTTGACCTGTGCAAAAGAATTTCCATTGCTCAGAACATATTTTCCATGTATGTTTGCTACGTTCATAAATCCTGACTTAGTTTACAATGAGATCATTTTACTATGAGTTACAAAATATAAATAAGAAAAACTTACGGATCCAACATCCAAAAGCTCCGTCTCTGAAAACTGGGATTTGTTTCTCCATGTGCATAATAACAATTTAACGCTTCAACATTTCCAACCTTATCATGAAATAAAACTCTCTATCAGAAGGAACAAATCTCAAAACCTTCAGTTTCCTTCAAAAAAAAAGTGCAGTAACATGGAGAATTTCTTTAACACAAAGACAACCATTGCACACCTTTACATTCATAGAAAGCCAAGAAAGAAAGTTTACTTTTACTAGTATCATGATCATAATAATAAAGTTTAATATCACTTTTAACAACCCAAGTTGGACCCCATACCATTTTGTTATAATTTGTTTTCAAATTAATTCCAAGACAAGTAAATCCCAACGTCAAGCCCCCAATAATCAATTCTGGGATTGACATAAGAGAATGTTAAAAATTCTGTGCAACCACAGAATCAGCATATTTTTCCAGAATCAATAAATGGTCAATAAAAATTGGGCAAAAAATGCAGTTTACCTGATTTTTCAAATATGTCACTCCACTTTTAGCATCAATCAAATATAAAAGATGCAAAAATGAAATTAATGACACTGCATTATTTTTAAAAAAACATATTTTTTTCTTCATTGTTAATCGATCTCACCAAATTATGTGCAAAATAACTGAGTTTGTTGAAAAGGAAATAATATCCAAAGCATGAAGCTCGCACAGGAAATTGATTCAGTCACATGCTTGTTTGTAGTTTACACATCGGATTGAACTCGGACTAATTCAAGATTTTAGATCTACAACTACTTGACATATTTGCCAACTTCCAAAGGGTTACAAGAGCCTTTGGCAGTTCTCCATACAAAGTCAGAAATAATTCACCATATTATGTTTATGACTTTATTCTAAAGTTTAGCAACACTGATATCCAAAACTGAATGATACAACAGCCATTTCAAGAAAGCTTTTCCAAAAACAGAACATACCAAAATCTAGTTAAGCATCTTGTTAAATAAAAGCAAATTGGTTCATAGACATGGCTATGATAGTAACAATAAACCTTAAGTCTCTCATGAGCTTCCCCGACAGTTCTTCCATCCCTTTTCTTTCTCCAGTTATGACCATCTTTCCGAAAGAAACGAAGAACTCTCCTATTAAAAAGAAATAATGATCCACCTGTAGAAAAATCTAGTGAGGTAAAAAAAGGACGATGAATGGCATATAATAATCCTAACAAACAGGAAAGTGAGCCTGAGTCAAATAAAATTTCAGTTCACATAAAGACATAAAGTGTAGATAAAATCAATACTGGGTGGCTGTTGCTGTACTTCCTCAGTCAGTCCATATGTCTCGTAATTTTGCAAAATAAAGAACACCTCTGCAGGCCTCAACCAACGACTTTGAGCTTCTTGGTAAAGATCATTTATATCATATCCTGTTGCATATCGACATTATTATTAGTTCAAAAGGTAGATAACAAAATACAGTACATAGATTTGAACTTTGTATAGAAGGAAGCATATTTCATGCATACTCCAGACATTGTGCTCTGTTATCTCAAATGGCTGTTGCCTTCTTACTTATGTACCAATATATTACCCTGGTGGAATCTTCTCGTAGTGATAATTCATCAAGTCAAAACCATAATCACGTAAAAATGATCCTCCAACTTCCTATAAACCAGTTATAATTACAATCGCTCACACATGAAAAATTCCAAACCAAATTAATTTTCTATTCAATCACATAAAAATATCCACATAAACGACCTTGTTCTCTTGAGCAGAAATTTAAAAATAAAATCTTAAGAAGTGATCGAGGCTGAATCTGCTTTAATGAAGAACCGCAGAAGCAAAAACAAACCCGAACGAATTTCAACAATACAGCACAGTGATGAAAAGAAAACTCACAGAAAGCAACGAAAAATAACAGCCAATAGTAAATTCAGAATAAAGTAGCTCAAGTACTTCTTGCGTTAACATACCTGTTTGCATGTTGCGCAATTCTCAGAAATTTTAGCCTTCGTAAGAATTGCGAACGAAGCTATTGAGTCAGGTGAAGGATAAGCTGAAAACCATGGGCGTAGAACTGATGAAGGAGCTGGTTAAGCAGGCAGGGACGGCGAGATAGTCCAATTTCAACCAGATCAAGCCAGAGAGAGGGGGAAAGTCGCCGGTCACTTGACGGGAAGGAACTCGGTGGCTCGACTAATGGGGAGAAGTTGGGAGCCGCCTCGAATCCTATATAGGCACTTCGTCATCTGTTTTATTATTCCAATTCTATCCCTGGAGCATTGATTACCACACTCCTCAAACATAATTATATTTTACCTCATAATTTATTTTACTTCATGCATAAATACTTATATTTTCATATTTTATTCGATATCTTTCACGTGTATAATAAATAAACTTTTACAAAAAAACTATTAATATAATTAATAATTTTCACCCAGTTAATCAACTTTAACTATTTATAAATAAATAAATAAACTATAATGAATAATTTGTTTTTTCTTTAACTAGTTAACTTTTAGAAAAACAAGTGTTTCCTCAAATTTATTGACGAAGATGTAAAACCAAATATTATGTTGGTTTGACAAAACTTATAATAAAAGTCAATGTTATGGCTTTTATAGGCGGAGACATTTATACTTTTCATATATTTTTAATATTTTATATTAGCAAACTTAGCGATACACATTAATACTACGACAACATAGTACAATAATAGAAATGCAAAAACTCCTACACCTGACACGTAGGCGGAAGCCACTTCGACTTCATGTGGCTCTCTGACATTGTGTGCCAAGGCTGAGACGTCGCGTCGGTGCTCTGCTTTCATTCGACAAGTGAAGGCAACCGAGTCTTACTTCATGCAGAAGCAAGCACGAGGCCCGCACAAGACAAGGTATATATATATATATATAGGCTTTTGTTCTCTTTTCAGACCATGATTTTCTTGGGAAAAGCTAGCCAGCCTTCCAAAGGCAAGGTATGCGTAGCTCTTTTATGGAGATCTCTTCTTTTATCATTTGGAGAAGAGCTGGAGTTAGAACATTTTAAGCAAGCAGACAATAAAGCGACCGTTAAATGGCCGTGGAAAAGCAACGTGGGTTTTTTTTTTGCAGGTTTACCAATGAATTTCAGCAGTACCTATCTCTGGTGAAGCAACGCAGTGTAGGAAACTATTTATTTCTGAAACTGCATGGTGAAGCATTTTTTAAAGAAACTGAATGGTCTTTTTCCCAGATTTGTCCTCCTCCTTTTGATGCAGAACCTGTGAGTGAAAACAAAGCCAACTTCCCTTAAATTCTTTCATTTTTCTCTCTCATTCAAGTATTATATTTCTATCATACCTCCCTCTCTAAAAGCTCATTCTCCGCCGTCAGATCATTCTTCTGTTGAAAGAAAAGGAAGTTTTGCTTCAGTCTCACATATATATGTTTGTTTTCATAGTAAAATGCATACAAACAAAGTGCATAGTCAAATGCATGCAGTTAGGTAAACTTGTGATAGTCTTAAAAGATTGCATTAATCTCTCCCTTAATGCATTTTTTACACTAATTTTAGGAACTGGTTACTTGTCTGAATGGACCCGTTCTGGGTTCGAGAGGAGTCAATCTTCGTCATCGGCTGTTAAGTGTATATATGAGGGGAAACAAGTAAGAAAAAATAACTATCGGAAACTTCGGTCGCTTTGTGAAGGCGTGAGAATGACAAAGTAATAACAAGAAATTTTGATTACTTGATCACAAAGTAAACTTTTTTCAACGTCGGATTCGGGCTCCAAATCGTCCCAAAAGTTTAATTGCAACATAAAAAAGTTATAACAATAGTGGTTGGTGTTTTTACGCACGAATCTAGTGTTAAAACGAGTACATAATCAAAAAAGCATTTCCTAAACCCAAAAATTTGGATGTTTGATAGATACATGAATGTGACGTTAAAAATCATGCAAAATTAGACCGCAATTATAAATCACCAAGCTTGATAAAACAGGAATCTAAATATTCAAATAAAATAGAATGCTGGTGGAGACAAACGTCAGAAGCCCTCAAAAAATTCAGGCAGAAGAAAATTAGAGGTTCCGAAATTTTTGGGACAAGATTACTACTAAAACATGTCAGTCCAGCTTTAGCTACTAATTTGCAGACCTTTTCACCCATAGGTGAATCGAAATCTGGTATTCGCATTTAAATTTTTTTCAAGTAATCATTAAGATTAGAATACCTTATTCTTTAGTGCCGATATAGAGTCCATCAATAGCTGCGTCTGCCCAAGAAAACACGGAGAGTTATAGAGCATACTGCCCCATGTGTGATTAGTAAAACACAGAGCACAACACGTTCATGCATAATAGACATGTGATGAAGAGCTAAAATATTACATGTCATACTCTTTTGGGGAATGTAATTGATGACTTGGACCATAATTATGTGCTATATCTAATCTAGGGAAAAAAAATCATTAGTTCATGGTTGGGAGGAGCTCAACATCGTTATTTTTTTGTGTTCACACTATTCATTTCAACATACCATGCATATTATTTTATTCGATTATCCTATAGTTCCACTTGTAAATCAATACTTAAAAATCAGATGAGGAAAATGACTACAAAAATAGATGATGATCTATGGTCATAAACAAGTATAATAGAATGAGTATTCTTTAAAAACTGTGAAAAAAAAAGAACACAAAAAAATTAATGGAACAACTGAAATCAAATAAATGTTATTGTTTTTTTTGGGTAAGAAAATAAATGTTATTGTAACTAAATGAAGGAGTAACAAAAGAACTCAACGTAGGGTTTTACCGTAACAAGTCAAAACGAAAAAATGGAAGCAAATTAAGAACTCGTAAAATTCGAAGCCTTGATTATGTTGACGGGTGAAAGCAAATAATAATATACAGTTATGATGTGATCATTAATCTACAACCAGAACAGTAACGTCTTTATTCTTCCACATTCTGAAGAAAATTCTATTGCGGAAGTATGTCGTCGTTGTTACTGATCTTCTATTGGAAGCTCAAAAATCCAACAGATATTGCAGGCATCCAACGTCAGACAAATTCCTTCCTCCCAAAATGAATCCGTAGCATATCCAAATTCATCATGAAACGTCTGTGAATTAGAAGTCCTTATTTTTCACATGTTAATTTGTTGAAACAAAATCCAATATGACTTTTACTAAATTCGAATTTTTAAATTCTATACAAATTAGGTAGTTACTATTCCATCATGTCCATGAATGATCATTTCTTTTCGGATTATCTTTTACAGATGAATATTTAATATTGGAACGGTAGGGTAGATCTTTAATACATGTATTTTATGTGAGCAGGATATTAGTATTCAAGAATAATTTCACATATATTTGAAGCGTAGCAAATATCCTATGTACAAAAATTTACGTGATACAATGAGAAAACAAATTCCACAATAGTCAAAATAACAATAAAAAATGAATTACGAACAAGCTGCTCGAAAAGCCAAATGGTGCAGACAAAATATTCAACTTATAATTGCATGTATGGTTTGCTAGAAGACTTTATTGGTATTATAGACAGCTACAGTTACAAAATTATTACAAAATACAAAATTAGAGAGCTCAAGTTACGGCCTACACTAAGCGAACTATTTATATTTTGTTTTACTCCTTGTAACGTCCAGCAAAATTTATACTTAGAACTTGTTTCCGTTGGGTCAAGTCCATTTAGTGAACTTGATTGAAATAGTCCATTAGGACATTTTAAATAAAAAGAGAAAAAAAATCTAGTTTTCTAAGTGAAGGGGCAGCGTTTTAGAGATCAAGAAATAGGCAGAAACAAAAAGAATAGAAAAGGAAAAAAGGAAGAAAATTAGGGTTTTTGGTGAAAGCGAAGAAAATGAGATCCTTCTGGTGAGAATACTTGCTCACAGTCACATTTTGATGTTCGCCGTTTTCCTCTCCAAGGTCAACCTTATTTTAGGGTGTTTCATGGTAAAGTCATCTTGTTGGCGATGAGGTTTCGTGTTTACCTATATTAATGTTATTATTTCTTGTGCTATCTAGGGAGAATTTTGATGTACTTATTATTTTACATAGTTTAATGTTTTATACGATGATTACTAACTCATCGTTTACCTTCGCTGTTTACCTTCGCTTTAGAGAATTTTCACGTAAAAATGTAAGTATCTCTTGATTTATTTTGTTTGGTTATTTACTTGATATTATTTAATTTGGATTGGACATTATTTGATATCAATTTGATACTCATTCAACTCACATAAAATAATCTGGATAATTATTTCTATTTACAAATTTTTCAATTATTATTTTCCAACTGTTTCATCCTCACAATAAGGTGAGCTTACATCAATCATTACATATCATCCTGGAGTTTAAGATCATTTGACCTAAGGAATATTACCTTCAATTCATATCCCTCCTCGACAATAGCAGAGATTTGTTGAAACTTAGTCAAATCATGAAACAAGAATTATGTGTGTGGCAAATATCAATGCCACAAGAACTAGGGGTGGACGGATCCGACTCAATCCGACAATCTGATCGGATCGGATCGGGCAACAACATTCGATCGGCGAAACTGAATTTTGATCCGAACGTCGGATCGTTTATCGGATCGGATCGTTATCGGATTCAATGCGATCTGATCTGATCCGATCCGAACATCAGATTGCCGATTATTAACGAGTCCCAATTCAAAATTCCGAAATCCCCAAATCGAAAGTCTCGAAACCCAGTCCCTTCTGAACTCCCGACTCCCGACCCCGACTCGCGACGATCGACCGACTCCCATCTCTGTCTTCAAGTCTCAGGTTAGATTCCGTCGTCCACCCTATTATTTGCATTATATTAGAAATTGAAGTTTTGTCGATGGCTGACCTGCATTGTAAATGGATAACATATTGTACTGCAATGAATTATTGCATAATGGAAAGTACAGTTTCTGCAACTATCGACACTACAATACAATCAACATCTACAACTTCGGCGACCACTGCGGAGCCTATTGAGCTTGCCCCTAATCCAAGAAAAAGATCTTTTAGGGCTGCATGTTGGGATCATTTCACATTGGATGAAGGATGTGATCTAGAAGATCCGAAAGCCAGTTGTAACCATTGTGTCAAGAAATATGTTTGTCATACGAAGAAAACATGAAGTTCGAATATGACAAAGCACTTGAAGAGTTGCAACAATAAGAATGTTTTATGTGTTTTATGAGTTGCAACAATAAGGTCGACCCCAGCTGTAACCATTGTGGCAAGAAATATACTTGTTATATTAATAAGGATGTTTTATGTGTTTTTGTTTTGTAGAAATTACGGAGAATGCAAGCGGATGAGACGTAGAGCCGATCTAATCGAATGAATTCTTTATGAATTGTTGTAATGTTGTTTTCGTATTCTGTATTGTTTTGGTCTTCGAATTATGATTGATGAAATATTGATACTTTGATAGATTTGGATTGTAGATGGTTTTAGATTATAATTAATTTTTATGGATGAATATGATTGGATTATGATTGGATTATGATAGTTTACTTTTAGTTGTTTTGAATTATCGATATGTTAAGATTGTAGGTGGAAATCGGATTATCGATATGAGATTGTAGTTTACTTGCATGAATTCAGATGATCTCTCTGGAAATGGTGTAACATCCCGTTCTTTAAAAACTCTTCGTAGAAGACGTAAACTTCAAAATAATAGTTTACATAATCAAATATACAAAAGACCGAGCATCGCTAAAAAGTCCATAACTCTATAGTCAAGATTTCCTTTACCAACTTCAAATGAGCATAACTTCTTTGATAATGATCAATTCCTGATAATTAAGGTGTCAAATTGTTCCTTAAAAAGTCCACTATAACTTCTTAGAAGACACTAAATTCAGAAAACTAACGTGTGTCAACCTAAGTTGACAAAACGGAGAGTATGCATTGCTGGAAATCCAGAACCGGTCGACCGCTCGTCCATGGTGTCGACCCAAAGTATTCCAAAGTGTTATATTGTGTCGACCGCTCGTCTATTGTGTCGACTGAAAGAAGTTTCCGAGAGTGACTTGTGTCGACCGCTCGTCTATTGTGTCGACCGAAAGAAGTTCCCGAGAGTGACTTGTGTCGACCGCTCGTCTATTGTGTCGACCGAAAGAAGTTCCCGATAGTGACTTGTGTCGACCCTTCTTAAATCCTAGGATCGACCTAAAGTATTCAATTGTGTCGACCCCTCCTCAATCCTGGGGTCGACCGAAAGTGTTCCAAAACACTTAGAAGATTTTCTAACTTTTCCGAATAACATCATTACTTTACTTATACGGTTATACCCCTTAAACCTTGCTCACATCCACAATACTTAAATTCCTCAATAACTAGCCAACATTCATAAAATAACTCTTAAACATTTACATTTAAAAGTCACAAAATTCTAAAATAAAAAAAATAAGAGTTGTTACAAATGGGACGCTGGAAAATGAAAAATTTCATATGCTCTCTAAAAAATAGATGTTCTCTGATTGATGCAGTGATGCTGGAAAGTGGAAAGTGGAAACCGTCGGATCCGAACTCCGATCCGAAAAATTTGCAGGAATTCGGATCGGATCGGATTCAGATTGATTTCTGGAGTCAACCTGATCGGATCTCCCTACTCCAATCCGATTTCCGTCGGATCGGATTGGTTCGACAACAATCCGAACTAATCCGATCCGACGCCCACCCCTAACAAGAACCGTATTTCATTGAATGTAAAAAAAATCATGCTAGATTAACAATGGACAAATGACGAATGGGATGAAGTTGACGTCGCCCTTATAAAGTAGATATTATAAAACGAAGCAGTCAGGATAAACATAACTAAAAAGAAAGTACACATAGTGGTGATTGCTGAACCTCGCTCAACATTTAAAATATCAGTTTCAGATACGTCAAATCAAAACATATAAAATAATAATAACGAAGACATTTGTGAACAAGAAAATGATCCATTGTCCTAACAATCGAGAAAAGGCAATTATCTAGCTAGTATAACAAACGAAAACGAGACGAAATAGTTTCCTTAAAACGAACAGCTTTAACTGTTCAATAAAATAGAGAGGAAACGAGCAAACACAGGTGAAATTTACCTATTACCGCGGCAGCAGTCGTAGCGCCTGCCTCGAGCAGAGTAGATGATGAGAGCGACCTCGACGTCGCAGAGAATGGAGATTTCGCGAGCTTTTTTGATCAAACCATTGCGCCGCTTCGAAAAGGCCACTTGGCGACTGCTCTTGTTCTCGATTCGCTTAATCTCCAGCTTCTTCCTCCCCATCCGTGTTCACACGGAGCTCAGGTCGATCTTACGGGGAAAAAGAGGAATTATATGATGGACAAAGGCGCGGTTAATACAGACATATTCGAGGGGGTAAGGGGAAATTCCAGACTGAGAAATGCTCTTCTGAGTGAGTTCTGCTGCCTATCAAGGACTCGAACTCGCGGGTCCGATCTCCTCGGGTTCGAGACCGTATCATTCATTGACACGTGCTAGTTGTACGGACTTTCTGCTGTGGATGATCCCTCTTGCGGCAACGGCACTTTTCATAATAAAATTTAATTTTTCTGAAAATAAGGCCTTTATTTTTTTATTTGACACAAAATAATTAAATGAGCTCATAATAAGTTTATTTTCTACTTTAATACTTAGGTAAACAATATTAAGTATCATTTAATTTAATTAATTATGATAT
>QAOC01012481.1:0-12942 GCA_003255005.1 Begonia fuchsioides | reverse complement strand
GAGAGCAAGCCAAATTGGACAAGAAAACAAATCATAGATTGCAATAGGAAATTGTTTCAATGTGTACTTCAGGAGAGTGATCATGTATCCATCTTTTAACTACTGAAATAGGCTCATTTGACCCATCAACGGGCATTCTACCATCGACATCTCCCAAAACCTGATGGCTTTTTGGGTGAATTCAACTGTGGTTCAATTGGCTCGTCATTGGCCGGTGAGGGGGGTTCATTTTCACACCCCTCTGGGTTAAGAACCACCTGCAGCTCAATTTTCTCAGAGCTGAGATTTAATTTTTGATCATACTCAACTTCTTCAACAGACTCAATCGGATCATCAATCCCATTATCTTCTTCTTCGCTCTTTTCTAATTTCAAATCATTAGCTCCAGTCATTTGAACATCAAAAGCTGCAACTGGATCCCCATCCTTTTCCCCGGCAGGTTTGTCGCTGGGTGGACACTTCATATCCATCGTCTCCTCATATCTAAACACAACATCTCTCTCTTTCATTGCTTTCTGCAAGTAAGTATCTCCATGGTAAGCCGACTAAAGACCCTCCAAATAAATTAAACAGAGTTGAAGAGTTAAAAGAGGATATACAAAAATTGATAGCAACTTCAAAACTACGATGAAAATAGTAAAGGACATGCGTCACTTCCATATGATATACCATTATCTTAAAATATGAATTAAAACAAACGCATGATTTAATGTTTTATTAATTGATACCTTGAAAACAAAATCTTTTATGGGAGGGAAAGGCGACGGGCTCTGACAGATTTTAGAAGATCCCAGTCCTGCTATTGCACCAATCTGTAAGATTCACAATAAAGTCAAATTTTATCTACGCTTAGTCATGAGAAGAAATGCTTAAATATCAATCAAGAATTTGAACCATGATCATCAACTTATGATTAGAAGTGTCATCATCAGCAATTAAACACCCTTCGGATTCGAGTAGATTCACACGTTGGTTATATAACTCTGGGAATGTGAGCGTAGCAGAAACTTCAATCTTTGAAAGATAAATATGGCTTCAAAAAGAACTGTTTTTCCTTGATGCTTTAGGAGAAAGCGACTTCTCAGAGGCAGGTTCGGGAAGAGGGACGGAACTTTCTTTCACAGGGGTAACATCATTAGAAGTAGAATCAGCAGATTTCTTGAATAAACCACTAGGACTATGATCTGGATGCGACATCTCATTGATTGGCCCACCTGAGATAGTATCTTCATGGGCATGTACTCCATGATTATCCTTGTCAGATGGGGAGGCTGAATCCGTTTTTCCATCACCATTTTGTCCTTTCCACACAGCACTAGACTCCCATCCTCGACCATTCTTCATAAACACATTCTGGTGCCACTCAGTTTCCCTATAAACTAGAGGATCATCTCTGAAAACACTGTTACTTCCTTCCCATGCATGAAGATTCGAAGAGAGTGAAGCATCCATCACATTTTGCCATCCCAATGGGCGGAAAGGACTAGAAAACCTTTCCATGTCAGGAATATGATAAGGCATCCCCGAGTGATTAATTTCAAGTGGTCTAACAAATAGAGGTGGTGCTGGAAACTGCGGAACCATATGCTGAAACCCTACATGGTGTTGAAAAGGAATAAAGCCATTTGGCATCGGTGCTGTCCAGTTTGAAACACCTCTCCATGCAGTTCCATGCATTCTCCCAGAATTAAGGTCATTATTCCTCAGATAACGACCAGCCGAACTGGCTCTGGAGTTATCTTCCTCTGAATTTGTGAAAGATGGGCTCTCAACTACACTCCTAAAAGCAAGGGGGACAAACGAATATGATTCTATTTGAGATGATTCATCAGTCAGAGGTTCCTCCAGTGGTAAATCCAGATTGCCTCTGTCCTCAACAGTAGAAAATTCTCTCCTATCAATAGAACCACTCCTTCGTCCAGTTTCCACAATATCAAGGCTTCTTCTAACACCAGTTCTGCTCAAGTGCCTATGGTCATCGTTAGCCGATGGAGATCTATCCACCAAGCCAATAGGTGAAGCTTTTGTACTTGATGATCTTCCATTGAAAGTGTCAATGAAGCATCCATCATTGGATTAGTAAGTTTCTCTATAGACCTGTACTTAGATACCTTCTCCATCAACCCTGAAGAACAACTGAGATCCGTTGAAGGATTTGCTTTTGAAGACTGTTCTTGCACAGAGTCACAATATTTTGTATCTTCTGGGTCAAAGGGACTGAAATGTAGCAAAAGAAACAGTGTAAACTGATGAAATCACACTGGAATCACTGTTTAGAACGAACACCGGAGTTTTTCACTAAGTTATACAAGTCCATGGGAAAAAAAGATAATAATATTAAAATAGGCAAGTAGAAAACAAACATGGCGCACCACCACCACTAATAACAATTCAACCAAGACAAGGCATTATAACATACACCCATATGGATTTTGACCACTGTCTTTCATAATTCCAATAAATATGTATGTATTCCATCGAGCTAAAACAATCCCAAACTCAGAAAATGAGTATAAATACTTTGGCATGAGAACAAATTGTTTAAATATACTTAATAATTAAAAAAACCAGCATGCTTCATACTTGGCATAAAAACAACAAAGTTCAAAAGAACAAACCTGTATTCATCTGTACCCATGAATGATTTAAAACAAGGGGAATCCCTGCACCTGTTTGAGTTTGCTTGAGATGCAGCTCTCTTAACATCATAATCAACTTTGTCAATACGAGAGGATTTCTTTTCTGCATCAGAACAATGAGCTCTAGCACTTATAGCTTTGGCATCAGTATAATCATCATAGTCCTGAGGAGATCTTTTCTTCTCTCAACTTCTTCTGTATTTTCCACTTCGATCTTCAATATTGGATCTGTCATAATCAACATGGTCATGATCTTGGTCCCTGTCACTTTCACGAGTCTTGCTTTTCCTGTTCTGGATATCCACATCTTTTTCGTCCTTGAATTGCTTCTCATCAAACCGACTACTTACATGATTTTTTGATAAACCATTATCCCTTTGTTTGTCGTCCCTTAGCTTGCTTTCCTTGTTGAAGTCATCCCGGTACTTAGGGGTGGGCACGGTCTGGGCCGGGCCGGTTTTATCAGATATAATACTCGACCCGTGAAATACGGTTCCGAAGAAGTTGGACTCGTGGAATCGAAAAAGAAACCGTGAACAGTGCCGGGCACGGCCCGGTTTTCACCGGCCGGGCCGGTTCACGGTTTTTCTAAAAAAAATTAAAACTTTTGAAAAAATTGGTTTAAAAATAAAAAATGACAAATAATATTTTGTTAAAAATGAGTGAATGACATCATGACAATATACAAACACTAAACATCATTAAATAAAGAAGAGAATAAAAATAATCTATTCATTTCAAAGATTAAACTTCAAGTTCAAACATCCATCACCTAATAAAAACTACAATCGACGATCATTAACGATATAAAATATAAACTACTCAAAACGTAGTTCATCATCTACTAATATGCAAAACTCAAATATCCATCAGCAAATATGAGTTCAAATTCAAAAGATAGTCAAAATTCAAAGAAAAGATAGTCATAATTCAAAACGTCATTCATCATCAAAGTTTCAACACATAACTATCAAATCGATAATGTTGACTACAGATCAATATGTTGAAACTTCATCATCGTCGAGTTCAAATTGTTCATCATTGGTGCAATCTACAAAATGAAAAAAACATGTTACAAAGTAGAAGTAGAAACTAGAAACTATGTCTATGATAACGTAACAAAAAAAAACATGCGTCGAATAAAATTAAATACCTTCATCAATAGATTTGGTGTTATTAATTTTTTTGTCATTGGTTTCTGTGTCGATCTTCAAAGGGTTGAAAGATTTGAGCCAACTTTGAGTACAAATTAGAGCTTCAACCGTGTTTGGTGCTAGAGAACTACGAAAAGCATCAAGAATACGACCACCACAACTAAAAGCAGATTCTGATGCAACTGTAGAAATTGGGATAATCAATATGGTTCGTGCTATTTCGCTTAATACTGGATATTGAGCTGAATTTTTTTTCCACCAAGATAGTATCTCGGCACTATCTGAAAAGAGCTCTAATTTCTCACTCAGATATCGATCTATTTCTGACATACTGTTTTTTTCATTTTCATGACCGATATTTGCAGAACCGTAAAACCTAGAATATACAGCAGTAGAACGAGCGTGGCCTAAAGGAGTATTTGGCCTTGGTGGCCCTTGAACCCTTTGACTATCACTTGTAGCTTGATCTTCGTTGATTGATTCCTTTTTGAATTCTGAATATAACTTGTGGACTACGTCATCTACTCGTTTTGAGTAATCTACGACTTTATCATCACCAAATAAAATGCCTATACAATGTTTCAAAAACTTAGTTTTGCAACTTGGATCAAGAAAAATCGCTACATACATAAGCATGTTTATCTTGTCAAAAGACCCCCAATACTTATCAAACTTCATTTCCATCATCGATGCCATTTTCCTCAACACCTGGTTATCGCCTTTTGCATATTCTTCAATAGCAATTTTCAAATTACAAACTTCACCGATATACATATTTGCTGTGATATGCAAAGAAGCAGAAACATGAAGCGTCATAGTGTGAAATTCTTTCAAAAACTTGATGTACTCTCGTATGCATGACCAATCTTGAACTGTAGGTATCCCTTCTTTTTCAATTTCCGTCGAGACAGAACTCTCATTCTCAATCATTTTCTCAAAAGCTGCTTCATATTTTATAGCATTTGCTAACATCAAAGATGTTGAGTTCCACCGTGTTGAAACATCGAGACTCAAACTACTGTTGCAAGTAATTTTAACTGAATCAACACATCTCCTGAAATTTTGCAATCGTGCTGGAGAAGACCTCACATACTTGACCACTTTTCGTATCCTTGCTATTGACTCATGATGTTCTTTCAAACCATCAGAAACTACCAAATTTAGTATATGCGCAAAGCATCTCACATGCATGAAATCACCGTTCAAAAGAAGGCCATTCCATTTTTTTACTGTCTTCATCAAGTATGAAATCGCTACATCATTAGAACTTGCATTATCGACAGTCACACTCGTGACATGATCAATATCCCACTGTAAGAGGCGATCCTCTATTTCTTTACCGATTGTTTCCCCTTTATGATTTGGAATCAAACAAAAGTTCAAAATTTTCTTGTGAATCATCCAGTCCTCATCAATGTAATGAGCTGTTAGGACCATATAATTCAAATTTTGAATCGAAGTCCATGTGTCGGTAGTCAAGCATACCCACTGTGAAGTAGTAACAAAATATTCTCTCAATTTTGTTCTTTCATGCTCATATATCTTCATAATTTGTGCCGCAGTCGTTTTCCTCGATGGCATTACAAAGTTGGGATTCAAATATCGACAAAATGTTTTAAAACCAATTCCTTCAACCACCTTCATAGGGAACTCATCTAAGATAACCATTTTCGCGAGAAATTCTCGAGCTCCAGCTACATTGAATATTGGCACCACAGAATCTGTGTTCTCATTGGTTTTGAACATCAAAGTCGTCTGCGTACTGTCTATAGTAGTCGCATACTTCTTACATGCCTTTAGATGTTTAAGCAAATTAGAAGCACCATTTTTAGAAGGATGAGCTGCGTACGTCTGACCACAGTAGTTACACTTAGCTTTATCACTATCCAGTATCCTAGTAAAATGACCCCAAACTTCAAACTTAATTCTTTTATTAGAACATTGAGAATTTTCACCATGCGAAGAGTCCATCCTATATAATATACCAGAACGAATCATTAACAAAAATTAATTTGTAGTACTATAACAAAAACAAAGAAACAGAATTGAAAAAATAAATCGACTCATAGAAACAAAATTTCTAACACCCTAAACAGTCAACCCACAATTACATTGTAAATTGTAAATGAAATCAATTTACAGCACACGAAATCAACCCACAATTACATTGTAAATTGTAAATGAAACAGAATTGAACGAATCAATTTACATTGTAAATTGTAAATGAGGAACAACACCAATGGACAAAGGAAAATGACTAAATGTGCAGATAAAACAGCAAGCAAAATGACCAATAAACAGCAAGCAAAATGTGCAAATAAAAATCAACACAACAATTGTAAATGTGAAGTAATTTCGTGTCCAGAGAACAACCAACGTGAAATTCGTTTCCAGCAAAGTGTGAAATTCGTTTCCAGCAAAGTATGAAATTCGTTTACCTTACAAATTGATCGAGCAACAAGCCACCAACGGCGACGACAGCAACGACGACGATAGCAACGACGACGACAGCAACGGCGACGGCTCCCGAACGAGTCCGAACTTCCGACAACCGAATGAAGAAGGAGATGAAGATTATAGAATGGAGACGGGAGACGGAGACGGGAGACGGCGACGAGAATCGGCTGGAGGGAGTGAGGTGGCATATTAAGTTAAACAATTGGCTATATTAAGAGGCATTGTAGTGAGGGAAAGAGGAATGTTGATTAGGAGTATTGAATGTTGTTGTTCACTGTTCTTGAGAGGATTAGACTTAGGGTTACCAATCTGTAGATTTCCACAATCATGGTTAGTTTTAAGATGATTTCTGAATTTTAGTAACGTTGCTAGACTTATGATCGCCTATTTCATTTATTTCAGGCCCGCCACACAACATAGTGATTAAGAAAATAGTTTTCAAACTATTTGCTAGACAAGATCAAACTTAGAACTCCATCACTGTAGTATATCATATATTAGGAAAGAAAATGTATTCTGAAACATTCATAGCTCGCGTTAAACACGATAAACAAGTTTCGTACCTCCATACGATATCCCGCTCTTGATGCACACATAGCATGGTAATAAGTGGAACATTTGCAACATTGAGTGCACGAACCATGAATTTGTTTACAAATAACACAAGTCTGTCACATGTCAAGAAGAGATGTTGTATGTGAATTATTATATCTTAGGTTGAACCTGTAAAAAATGTTTTATTCAACATAAAAGAGTTGACGTAAAATTCGATGAGCAGCAATTGTGAAAATTAGAGTTTCACCTTAATAAAAGAATTTGATGGAATACTCAAGATCCCAAGAGCAGGCTCCATTTTCTCATCGCTTGCAAAAGAGACTTCCGGTCTAAACCAAGCACAAGTAACATGGACCCACAATGTATAGACATCAGTGGGTTTTAATGCACCACCTACAATTTGAACAAGTATGATCAAAACATATAGAACACAATTATTAACATTATTAGGCAGATGAGGAACCAAATTTCAAGATCATAATCGTAAGGAAATACCGATAAAGGACATCACAAACAAGCCAACGAAACATGAAAAAAAAAGCAAACCTTTTACGGGACATAGGCAACACTCCCGCCGGATATCAGGCGTTTCACATGCTTTGCAAACCCATGACGTGAAGTCTCGAACATTTCTAGCTCCATAGCATTCTTGATGAACTGCTATCTGACACCTGAAACTCAATTGTAAGAGATGTAAGATGGTGACATCTGAATCATTTACTTTTAATTAATATGAAGTAAAAGATCATGACATGTGATCATACCTGTTGCAGATGATAATTTTATTGTAATCCCAGTCTTCAACCCACCTACACACAGCACATCGCTCTGTTGTCCACCTGGCTAATACAGGTTCGTATTTCTCTGCAATAGATTAAATAATCATGGATTTGCAAACTTGTTAATCGATGGAAAACATTCTTCTTCAACACCAAATTAGCACACTATTTAAAGAATAACAAAACATGTACCTCGCAAAAATGAAAGCAATTTTTGTCTGCGTTCTTTTGTAGAGGACCTTTTGGGAGGTTTGATGGAAACAACGTTGGCATGATACTCGGCTAATTGCAGCATCTGCAGAGTAGAGTAAAATCGCATTAGAAATAACTTGTAAAATGAATGCATTTGAAAGAATGAATGAAACTAAAGACGAATTGCAAGGAAAAAATGATCCATTGCCCATACTCCTAATCATGGAATTTGAATCCATAAAGATCTTTTTTACGCTATGATCATAAATATCCTGATTAAGAAATAAAGGCATGGTCAATATGTCAAAGTGAATAAAATTTGGTACGAACCCATTGTTCAAGTGGCAGCATAGAGCCTTTTACACTCACGCTTGTCTTCCAATTTCTTGATTTTGAACCTGTATGTCGCTCCCATTCACTAAGTGCTTGTTTTTCTGTCCCACATAACCCACATTTGCAAACAACTCTGACAAAAAGAAAAAAACATGAAGAAAAAAGTTTTGAAAAGTTGAAAGGAAAATAACAGCAATCAAGATTCAAAACATCACTCTCTGCTGATCATGGAAGACTTTCGAAACCAGATGGCAAATATTCAATTTAATCATAATTAAGAAGTGCTCCCTCTTCCACTTTACTAAAGCCCCAACAAAGAAGGCAGGAAAACATAAAAAGGAAATTGATCTAATTTGGGCTTACAAGTGAAGGCTTGGAAAGTATATGCCTTCCACACCATTGCAGAGAACAGTAACTTTATCAGGAAGCACTGATTGATCATGACTTTTGCTATTTCTGTCAAAAAGAGGCAACTGAATCAATTTTTTACATATACAAGTACTACAACGAGTCCGGTGATTATTTTAGCATGAAGGCTAGCATCACTGGAATGTATAACTCTTAATCAATGCCACTTAAGAGTCTCTTTTCTTAATCAACACTCCTCTATCAGGAACATAAAATTATTGAGTACACTCACTTGACTTTCGAATGCCATTTCTCTGAATCTGATAGCTCAAAGTCAAACTTTGCTTTACATGTTCGACAATAATAATCAGTGCCCTCCAGATTCTATATGTGGTAACATTTTAGTCAGCATTGATCTGTCTTTGTTGTAGAAAAACAAAAAAGAGTAGAATTCATTATAGAACCATACAAGTAGGGGGACTCACCCAACTACCACGGTCGGTATGATTCAATATTTTTTTGCATATGCTGCAAAAATGATTCATTTTTTTCAACTGCAGAAAAACTACATTTAGAAGACAAAAACAAGACACAATAGGCTTATGGTTCAATCCAACTAAAAATAAACAACAAGAGTATATTCCAAACGAACCCTTAAGCAGGATTTGCACAGCAATTGGCGTCCGCCGATTATTTTCTGCGTTGTTCTGAAAGGAAGTCTAAACCCACAGCCTTCACAAGGCTGCGTGTATTTCTTATTTCCATACACATCCTGCATAGTTGAAACAATTAATTACAAAGTGTGAACAATAAATCATTTATGCTTATTCAACCTTTTATAACTATGATCTAGCCAAACTTAGTAACCATGGAAAAAAACCAGGATTCAGAAACAACTTACCTGTTTTGGAGAGAGACAATAAGGATCCTGGTTAGAACCTGTGGCTTCTGGCATTCCTCTAAGAAAAGATTCATCACAAGCTGTATTACCAGCTGCCATGTTTATATCAGCTATCAGCTTCTCTGTAAATCCGCCTCTGCCAAAAAAGCCTCCTCCACTGCCGTCTGAAAATCAAATGGTTTGCATTTTTCTAACTCCACCTGTCCTTGGAACCTAAACCAACAAGAAATGCTTCATTGAACATTTACTAGACAAGAAACAAGCAAAGAGAAAATACCTGTCCACACAATCCAAAAACGGAAAGATCATCCCTCGCTTCACCCAAGCAAAATCGAGTGGGTCCAGTGGCTTATTGTTTGAAGTTACTGTCTCAGTTGGGCGAAGTACGCAACGTTTTTATGTCTCTATGTTAAGAAAGTATGTTTTTGACCCGTATCATTATTCTCTTGGACCGAAGTACCTATTCAAGAAAATGTCTCTTATGAGGAAGAACCTGAAAGAATTTTAGCTCCGGAAGTCATAGTCCTGCAACGCCGGGAGATTCTCCTTGTGAGGGTCCAATTGAAAAATGATAGTGAGAGAGAATATATTAGGGAGATTGAATGAGACATGATGGAAGAATAATCCACACCTATTTAGTGATTCAATTGAAGTTGTTTTGAATTTCAGGGACGAAATTCATTAAGCGGAGAAAAATTATTAAAGGAATATTAAAAAAACAATCATATTTGGGTTGTTTTCACAAAAATGGGAAAATCTTATGATTCTCTCCCTCTTTCTCTCTCTTCTCTCTTTCTTTATCTTTTATCTCTCCCTTACCACGATGGATTGAGAATTTTCTTCTAAGGTTACATGAGAAACTTCTTCAACTCTCTATAGTAAAAGTTGCAGTCCTTTGTAAGTTTGACATCTCGTTCAGACTTTGTTTTTTTATTTTTTTCATTCGATTCTCCCAAGGAAGAGATCAAATAGCGTCTACGATCTTTATTATTAGCTCGGTGCTGCCTCTAGCTATTGAAGTTACATAGATTGAATTTACTTTGGCCTTCAACAACAAGCAACTTAAGATTTATCGCGAGAGAATGAAAAGTCCAAAACTTTGGAGTTTGTAGAAACATTACTCTTGAATTTCGTTTAGAGCAAACTACAATTTTAGTTATGGTATATGAATTAAGATTGAGTCTTAATTTTCTATTTAATATAATATGAATTCTCGCATACTATTTTATTTTATATGAATATTTTTTTAAAATTGCTGAAATTAACTTATCATTTATTTATTCATTCATTATGCATAAATGAGTAATAGGAGAGTGAAAGTCTGTCTCATTGGGTTTCGAACTCTAAATCTAATCAGAGTATTTTGGGCTGCTACCGCCTAAGTATGGATATTTTATGCTGTCACTGATGTATTGAGTTTATTAATTATATTATTCATCGATTTATTAATATGCTTACTTTCATGTTTTGTTTTGGATTTATTGATTATTAAATTTAAAATTATTGCCCAACTTGACTAGTTAGCTCACTCCAATTAACACTTTTTCTAGGAAGTGTTCAAGATGACTGTCATCAATTTTTTCAAGAGTGAATTTAGAGAAAACTAGTTTTTGTATTAAATTTTTATTTTTCCGAACAAACTTATTTTAAAATTTTAAGGTTTGTACTATAATTTTCTTAAGATTTGGATTTAGTTTGTTGGACTTTATTAAATGAATAATATTTGAATATCTTAATTATTATGAATACGTCTTTTGCAAAGTGTTCGGTCAATTGTGTTTTGTTAACATGATGCGCTGAAACCGATTTTCCGGAGCAAGTTTATTGTGCAAAGATGAGTATTTAGGGACTCAAAGCAGAGAAATAAACAACTAAAGGGTTAAGGTTAAACAGATCAAAACCCCAATAACAGACTCCTAAGTTTATGAATAACCACACTTTCCTTTCTAGAAGACCTAATTTTCGAGCAGGAAGATGCAGAGCCATTGGTCATTGATAAGTCCCGAAATGGGCTTGTTTACGGCCTTGAATATTGATGAATTGCAAGCAAAAATGGTTAAAAGTAAAGAAAAACATGCTTGCTGTGAGCGTGTGCTGTGAAATGTGCTACAGCATAGGTGCACGGGATTAACACGTGGTTTTTAATGAATTAGACGCTGTTTTTCTTGGACATTTTATTATCTTTCCAGAAGTTGTTTACGTGTCCTGTTTTTGTCCTTTTGTGCAAGGCTTATTTGGCTGGGCAATCGTCAGGGCATCGCGAAACAGAAAAATCGAAGCTTAATGATGGAGGCGGATTGTGCGAAACAGAATGGAGAGAGAAGGAGTGGAGAATCCGGCTGGAGAAGCTTTTAAAAAGAGAAAATCAGCAGCGAGAAGGAGAGGACACAGCGAGAAGAAAAGGACGGAGAAGGAAAAAAGTGAGAGGACACAGCGAGAAGAAAAGGACGGAGAAGGAAAAAAGTGAGAGACGACGGAGAAGGAGAAAAGGGAGAGAAAAACCCAGCTCGTTGACGGAAGATACGAGAAAAATCATTGGAGCTGCGAAAATCAGTATTCCAGCAGCCGACAACGAGCTGAGGAGCTCCGGGTATACGACCTGAGTTTGAAGCTTTAGTCGGTGAGCTTAATTGCAGAGAAAATCGCATGACGATAGTTTATGAACAAATTTCTGTTTTCGATTTTGCTTCAATGATGAGCTAAATTGTCTGTGGTTGGATTGATTTGCTGTTGACTGGAAAACTCATGTGTTGCTTGCACGATTTTAATTAATCTGTTTAGTTTTACAATCTTTCTCATGTTTGGACTGCATGCCACAGCTAAAATGAGTTTCGGTATATCCNGTTTTACAATTTCTCTCATGTTTGGACTGCATGCCACAGCTAAAATGAATTTCGGTATCTTCCTAAAATGCCATTAGGGATTTACCCGAGCCTTGAACGGATTATAGACTGATTTACTCTTCATTTATATTCTGTTTTTGATAAAAGTCGATGATGGATATTCTGAACTTATTTTCCGTACCGTATGTACGGAAGGGAGTGAGGAAAGAAGAAAAATCGGAGGCCATGCCAGCCCCGGTTATTCGATGATTCGATTTCAGTCAATCGTTCTGCAACGCAGCCGTAGCCTCCGATGTGGCCGAGGATTCCAGCAACAAAAGATCAATCCGACCACGCTTTCTCATCGATATTATTTCTTACTTCTTTTGTGCTAATTTCTTGACACTATTTCTCACATCTTCCATCTTATTTTACACACTTGAATTTTATTTTAGAATTTAGAAAACTCTTTCACAACTTTATTGAGCAATCCTGTTTTCACATTGATTTTTTAAAGAAGATTTTACTAGTTTTCCTCGAGGGATCGATATCTTTTATATTACTTGTAAACTGTGCACTTGCGGTTTAATAACGACACACGCATTACACCCAACAAGTTTTTGGCGCCGTTGTCGGGGAAAACGGATTAAATTTTCTTTGAAAATTTTTGCAAAAATAGTTTAAGCAGAAGACGTTGATATTATTGTGCTGGAAAACGTTTACTGTTTGTTGAGACAGGAGGTAGCCTATGCAACATAATTT
>QAOC01012478.1:51115-64187 GCA_003255005.1 Begonia fuchsioides | reverse complement strand
TGTCTTGAGATACTTTGCCATTCACTTCATTCTCAGTTCCTTCCAATTAAACGATGTGCATGCTTGTTTCTCCTACCTTACTCCCGAACTCCTGAAATTGAGCATTTCTGTCGACCAAATTTCCTCATGTGATAACTTGCAAACTACCCGTGCTTTTCTCCATTAAACCTAGCCACTTTCTTCCCCTTTCTTGGAGGACGGTTTCTGCCAAGTTTCTCCTTCTCAGGTCTTCGGTATTGGGAGTTGTGCAGAGCTTAACCTCCACCTACTTCACTGCCAAAACGTTGTGTTGTCTGTTTGTGTTTCTGAAAAGGAACCCGTGCCATTTTAAAATCCTCACGTGCTTTTGGTCTGAAATTTGGGCTAGTTGGAGTTTAATATTTAATCTCAAAATCCCCTAAGTCTTGGACTTATAGCCCGTATGGAATTGAAGTTGTGACAGAGCCAAAACCCTCCCTTGTTCTGGATTTTCTTCTCGGGTAAGCCTTTGGCCTTTGGCTGTTTGTGCTTTCTCCTTTTCCCGACCCCTCCGCATCTTGGAGCGTGTCACTTCATCAAAGGGTTTAGCACCATCGTGGCCCCTTTGACCGAGCTTACGAAAAAGGGGAAGGAATTCGAGTGGACCGAGCCGTGCTAAGAGAGTTTTGAGCACATCAAGAGGAGGCTTTGCGAAGCACCTATACTTACACTCCCGGATTTCAACAAAGTATTTGAGGTGGAGTGTGACGCCTCGGGCACGGGCATAGGAGCGGTCTTGATGCAAGAGGGCCGACCGATTGCATACTTTAGCGAAAAACTCAAAGGTGCGACTTTAAACTATTCTACATATGATAAAGAGTTATATTCGCTTATTAGAGCTATTGGAGTGTGGCAACACTATTTGTTGCCTCGGGAATTTATCATACATACCGATCACCAAGCTCTAAAATTTATCAAGAGCCAAGGGAAACTCAATCGGAGGCATGCTAAGTGGATTGAGTTTTTAGAAAGATATCCCTATATTATTAAGTATAAAAAGGGGGATACAAATGTTGTGGCCGATGCTTTGTCAAGGCGAAGCATCCTATTTACCGAGATGCGGGTGAGGTTTTTCGGTCTTGAATGGGTTAAGCAACTTTACCGAGAAGACCTTGATTTTAAGCAGCATTTTGAGGCAGCCACGCTAGGAGAATTATCGGGCTATCACATCGCCGAGGGATACCTTATGCGTGGAGGACGATTATGCATCCCGAGGGGAAGCATCCGTGAGTCTCTCATAACCGAGGCACACGGGGGCGGCCTTGCGGGACACTTTGGCGAGAAGAAAACGTGGGAGATGCTTAAGGAGCATTTTTATTGGCCACATTTATTCCGAGACGTGCACCACTTCGTGCAAAGGTGCATAGTGTGCAAAAAGACCAAAAACCGGACTTTGGCTCAAGGCTTATACCTACCTTTACCCGTGCCGGACCATCCATGGCAAGCCGTGAGCATGGACTTCGTGGTAGGCCTTCCTCGGACAAGTAACCGACGGCTATCTCCCAAACGGCTACAAAGCATCAACGGCGAACGTCCATCCAAAGCTATCCGACGGCTCTTTTATTATTTTCTTAAGTTTAATTTTATGTTTTATTTTATCTATAAATTAAGGCTTACATGCCTCATTGTAAGCAAGTTGAATTTGATAATCAAAAGTGCTTAGAGCCTTATTATCAATTCCATTTCTCGACGAGTCTTCTCTGTGAGTCCTTCTCGGCCAAGTCTCGTCAAACCTTGAGTGCATTCCGGTGAGTCATATCCGAGAGTGAAACCAAGGCCTTGATGTGCCACGAGACTCGGGCCCATCGGACCGAGAGTTTTATACTAACTTGGTTGCTCATTTTGTAGCGAACATTATCATGGAGACACCCTCGGAGTTAGATCAAGACCGGCCGAGAACGTGCATCACATGGCACCCCGAGCCGGACACCGAGGACCGCACCAAGACCGCCCACATCGGGCCAGCAGATCGCGCCAAGGTCGCCAACATCGGGCCGGCCGCGGCGCGCGACGACACGGACCGCGCCCAGACAACGCCCCACGGGCCAGCCGACTCGGCCCATGCCGAGTCCCATTAAGGGGCTCGGCCCCCTTCAATAAGTGGTCGAGCGCCACATTTCCTTTCAGCACTTAGAGACGTAGAAGAGTAAGAAGAGCCAGCCCAAGTCATGAAAAGACCAAGTTTAAGGCCCGCGATCCAACATGGCCGAAGCCCGAGCAACAAGGAAGAAGCCCACGGACACTTAGCATTTTCGGCCGTGCCAAAATCTTCTGGAAGGAGCCATTAAACGGGAAAAGATCAACTAGAGAGATAAGGGAAGATTCGCACACGGAAAATCCCATGAGAATCGAAAATCCCGAACACATAGAGAAAATCCCGAGAATCACGGGATTTCCTTCTAGCGCGCGCTCGGCAGCGCACACCCGTGCACCCGACAGCGCCCACCCGCGCGCGCACCCGTCCGCGACCCGGCCGCGCCATCTACGACGCTGACGCATTCCTTGAGCATCCGGATCCACCTGTTTACCGACGACGATGACGCGCGCGCCCGAGCACTCGAACCCGGCTACAACCAACGGCAAGCAATCCCATGATTCTAGCGCCGCATCACCGATCCGCGCCTTCAAGATCCTTCACCGATCCGCGCCTTCACGATCCTAGACGTCCAACGTGATCGACGACTTACAATTCTTACTTAGTATTTTCCTTTTATGTTTTTGTCTATTTAAGAGGCACTTAGCCTCTAATGAACTTAGTGAATTTTATCAATACAAAGTGCTTATCGCCTTTTTGATAATTCCCTCAAATCGTCGATCCTTCTCCGGTGCGTCACATCCGGCCAAGTCTTCAACAACCCTTGTCCGTGAACGGTGCGTCATATCCGAACACGAACTAGGTCTACCTTTCTAAACACTTAGATTGCTCAAGTGTTTAGACCGACCGCCTCATACCCTCCTAAATTCCATCCCGTTCTCCGAGCCATCAAACCTCCGCCACCACCGATTCCGGTCCATACACTCCCCTCCGAATCACCTCCATTTTTATCCGAGCCATTCCATTATTCTCACCTTCAATTCCCCTTATTTCCACCCCACTATACTTCCGCACCACAACTCTACAAATCGCCCGATCATATTTTCCGACCGCCGTATGCGTTACCTCCCTCGGTCACGCGCACGCTCATCTTCCGAACACGGTGCGCCGCTCATCAATTGACGGCACATCAGGCCTACCGATTTGACACTTGATCACTCGAGTGTTCCAATCATCCAACCTCCGATCCATTCTACTTATCTTCCATCATTCACACCGCTCCGAACCATTAACCATCCTTCCCGAGCCAATCCCATTTCCATTCGAGCCTTCCTTTCATTCCCATCACCTAACTTCCGCATTTCCCATATTATCCGACAAATCCCACCTCACCTCTCTAAACGCCCGAGCCCTTTTCTCATTTACCGCAAACCATCATATTTTCCAACTCCCCCGACACACCCTCGTTGCCTTAGCACGCACCCCACGTACTTTAGGCACACCAGGACACTTCGGGGATAAGAAGACATTAGAGACACTTAAAAGAACACTTCCATTGGCCTCATATGATCCGAGATGTGCACAAGTGGGTGGAAAGGTGCATTGTTTGCAAAAAGGCCAAAAGCCGAGTGCTCCCTAAGGAATGTATATGCCATTGCCCATTCCTAGCCATCCTTGGGTGGAAGTAAGCATGGATTTCATCTTGGGGCTACCTCGGACTAGTAGGGGCAAGGAGGCAATAATGGTGGTGGTAGACCGATTTTCAAAGATGGCACATTTTGTGCCATGTACCAAGACAAATGATGCAAGTCAAATTGCCGAGCTCTTCTTCAAGGAAGTGGTATGTTTGCATGGAATCCCTATCTCTATAGTTTCGGATAGAGATACAAAATTTTTTAGTGCCTTTTGGAAAACTTTGTGGAGGAAACTTGGGACAAAATTATTATTTAGCACTTCCTTTCACCCTCAAACCGATGGCCAAACCGAGGTTGTCAACCGATCTTTGGGGAGCCTTTTGAGGAGTGTAGTGGGAAAGAAAATTTCGGATTGGGATGTCCAATTGCCCTTTGTGGAGTTTGCATATAACCGAAGCAAGCATAGCACCACTCAAGCTACACCCTTTGAGGTTGTCTACGGGTTCAATCCTTTGACGCCCCTTGACTTAGTGCCTTTACCTTCTAAAGATGTTATCAATCCCGACGGGGCAAGCAAAGCAAAGCAAGNTGAACTAATGGGTGCAAACAAATCATTGATCAACGATCACAATATATTGTTGCCTATTAATGTGGCTGTTATTATGGAACATGGTTTGGATATTTCTATGTGGAATCATAAATATTGGCTTGTTGCATTTCAAGAGGACGAGAAGTTAGAAAAGTTGTGGGGCCAACTTAAGAAAGGTATTTTGGGAGAGAGCTATTTCAATGGTCTAATCTCATGGTGCACCAAAGACCATAGCTCCATTAAGGCCCCTAGTGTCCATTGTCCCAAGGAGAAGATAGTGATCAAATGGACCCCAAGAGATCAAGCAAAACATGATGAGGTCACGGGAACAAGGTGCAAAACTAAGGGGTTGCATGAAAAGTTCAAGCCAACAACCCAGGAGAAAAATTTTTCCTATGATAAACTTATGTGCCAGGCACAAAGGAGGACCAAGTTCAAAGAAGGAGACTTGGTATGGCTCAACTTACAAAAGGAAAGGTTCTTCAAGCAACAAAGGTCGAGATTAGCCCGAGTTGTGCACCAGAAGTTCACCCCGTGCCATTTTAAGTTTATCACGTGCTATCACTCTAAAATTTTGACCAGAGTTGGTCCATTTCCTATAGTCTAAGTCCCCAAAATTTCAGCCCAAAATCCTGTACTCAATTAGCGTTCTAACTGCCACAATCCCCTGTTTCGGTTTTAGTCATTCTTCACATTGGCAGATTGCATTGCTTTCTCCTATCCCGACACTTCCGCATTCTTGGATCGTGTCACATCTGATCACGACGTCTTCTAAGAAACTATAGTAGACATCTTAAGGATTAAATTTGTACCTTAAGTGTTTTTATCAGAGTTCTATAGCTCAGGTTATGGATGCTGCAAGTTTCTGGTAAAAATGGGGTATTTCGGGTTTTACTTATACTGTTTCATTTTGAAATTTTGAGGTATATAAGCAAGCTCATTGGAACCTTAAGGACTCAGGATAGTGATCATAAGCTAAGGAGATCAAGTAAGTAACTCATGCTTGTGAATGGCCCTTTGAGGGACTACATTACAAAGAGGTTGTTAGGTATTGTAAGTTAGATAAAACTTAAGATATATTGTATGCTGTTTTGGGGTGCATCACACCGTGCACCGACCCAATAATATGGGATTGATTGGTGTATGTTTGCTATTGAATTGTGATTGCTAGTATGTACATATCACTTAAGTATCTTAAGAACGAAAAATAGTTAATAGAGGTCATGGACTTACCTTTGGTGACGAATGCGTTATGTTGATTGTTTTTATGTTAAGCATCTAAGTTATGCACGTATTAAGTTATGTCATCAAGCATTACATTCATGCATCATATTTTTCAAAACGATACGAAAATGTTTTGAGCATGTTTTCAAAATGTCACCCAACGGATGATGAGAGTGGTATGGGACACAATCTTCATCCATGCATGTTATAACGTAAAGATCAATTAAGCAAGAATGTTATGTATGTATGTAAATGGTTACGTGGACAGGCGGTGATGAGTTAGGCGTGACCTAAGACGTCTTCTCATCCCTTGAGATAGGCTGCCGACCTAAGGGCATCAAAAGTCTATTCTCTTTACCTAGAGTTGGATTAAAGGGGCAGGGTGCCGAGATAAGGGTGGTATGGGGCCTTATGTGCCTTCCTCTCTAGATCTTGTTCCACTAACTCATGTAAATGAAAGTTAAGTTATAAAAGAAACGAAACGAAATGAATGTGCATTGATTTAAGACATGGCATGTGTATGTAGATCATGTAGGAAACATTTCATTTTACTTACTGAGCCTTAGGCTCATAGTTTAAGCTTTGTAATGTAGGTGAGGAAGATGAGATTGAGGGGAATGACTCTCCATGCTTGCTGTAGAGATAGCATGACGGATGGAGTACGTCCAGGCAAAAGTTGAGCTATCAGCGTGAAGACGACCGGTGGGCGGCTCATGTTTTTCTTATGTAATAGTTATGTACAAATGGAGTATATAGTTTTGAAAACTAGATTTTCTTTATGTTCTTTGTAAACATATAATACTAAAAGTTTGGTTTTGTTAAAGTACTATATGATGTAAAATAATATATGTTTTGATATTGAAGAGCAAGTATGTAAATATTGTACGCTTCCGCTATGATTTTAAATTAATAATGTGGAACGAAATTTTAGAAAGAAAACTTTTTACATGATGTATTTTCTACGTAAGAAAAGTAAGGGTCGTTACACCATAGCTTGGCCGAGAGCCCTCAACAACCGGAGGGTGCAATGACCCGTAGCCGAGCAAGGAGTTTTACTAATGTGTTTGTTGATTTTGCAGGAATAATAATACCTCCTTTGAATCTCCATGATGCCCCCTCATCGGTTGATATGGAGCACCCCAAATATTACCTTAGGTGGGAGTGTGAAAGAGGAGAGAAGACGTCTGGGTAAGCAAACAAGCCTGGGTAACTTTTACAATTGTCACGTACAAGGACACTGATGTTCAATGGCCGACCACCATCACACAACGACCGAGCACCATCACGCACCCCCCGACGCACGGTCCCGACCTCCAAGTTTTAGTTAACTTAGTTCCTATTTTTGCAGATAACATGGACATTGAGAAGCCCTCGGACAAAGATATAAGGCAACCAAGAGACTTGTTCGAGTGGGAACACGAGGAACATGGCACGCGCGCACGCTGGACACCAACAGCTCGACCTACGCGTGCTCCCGCTACCGAGACAGCCCGCCCAGCGCGCGCCCCCAACATCAAGACAGCGCGCCCAGCCTGCGCCCACACTATCGAGACAGCGCGCCCAGCGCGCGCCCCTTACATCGAGACAACGCGCCCAGCGCGCGCGCCAACTATTGAGACATCGCACCTATCTGCGTTCAGCCCTGCACGCACAGCATGCTCCGCGCGCACGATCACTTTGGCTACAACGGCGAGATCAACGTCGCCCGAGCGCGCACGACTTAGCCACAGGACTTAGCTTCACGACAGCAGCGTCGCCCGTGCACACACCACTTAGCAGCACGCCGGCAGCGTCACCCGCACGCTCTCAACTTAGCAACTCGTCAGCAACCGCGCGCATCCCAGCAACATTGCGCGCGCACAAGACAACGCCCAGCAGGCCCACGATCACAACCAAGGACACAGCGCCAAGCCGGCCCACGATAACAGCCGAGGACACAGCGCCCAGCAGGCCCACGATCGCAACCGAGGACACAGCGCCCTGCCGGCCCACGATCGCAACCGAGGACACAGCGCCCAGCCGGCCCACGATCGCAACCGAGGACACGTCCGAGGCTGCCCAGCCCACCCGATAGGCCCATCGGCCTTTCTCTCTATTTTTCCGAGTTTATATAAGTCTTAGAATAAGGAAAGGAACCTTAAGGGGCCAGCCGCCTTCCTTGTAGGGAACCACCCCCATGGGCCCTCGGCTTTCCTTAAAGGGACCCTTTCGGCACTCTATATAACTGCCCCTCCCCCTTGTGTTTTCTTTAGTGAAGTTTATCAAATAAGAGAGCCTTGTGCCTTACTTGATAGCCATCCTCCGACCCTTCTTCTCCGGTGAGTTACATCCGGCCAAGAAGCGTCACCCCTGTTTGTACACTCAAAAGTATTCCCGTGCCATTTTAAGTTCTCCACGTGATCTCCCTCTGAAAATTTGGCCAAAGTTAGCCCACTCCTGAAAGTTTAAGTCCTCCAAATCTTAGCCCAAGGGCCCGTATGCATTTGGAGCTCTAGTGTGTTCACTCCCCTGTTTCTGCCAGTCCTTCTTGTTCTCTCGGCAGATTGCCTTGTCTTTCCATTTGTTCCCTTTTCTCCCGGCACCTCCTAACCCCGAGCGTGTCAACCTCCATCCGAGGCATCCCACCCGAGGGTGCACCAAGTCGAGGCCTAGTGGATTGCTCTCGTTGGCATTCTTCATTCTAACAAGACGATATCATAGCAAGGGGATGGCTGTTTGGTCATCACGTGATCATGTAAATATATATATATTTGTAGTAGTTTGAAGTTGTAACCAATTTTGGGTTGAAGCTTTGTTAGGTGTTGGTTCGGTTTGGACCAACTTGCTAGGTTTTGGTTCGGATGGGACCAATTCAAGTTCCTTCTTGTTGGGACTTAGGGAAAACCTATTTTCCCAGGTGAATTCTGTGATTTTGTGGTCAACTTAGACGTGGGATAGAGTCAAGGGCTGATGGAGTGGGAGGCAAGTTGATGGTGGGACCTTTGTCCACCAAACTCCTACTATTTCCACTCATTTAGTCCCTAATTTAGGCTAGTGTCTAATTTTGTCTTTTGTTGAAAGTTGGGAGGGTATGAAACTCTACTCCCACGTATTGTAATGGCAGAAAAGAATTAGATAAATTTGAAGAAGCTTGAAGCTCTCAAACCCCCCTCTTTTCTCTCGGCAATTTGGAGCTTTGGTGAGTAATATCCATAGTTCTATTTTGTTAAGGGTGTTGGTGTCTTGCTAGGGCCACTAAACCATATTCCAGCCTTCCTCCTCTCTTGTTTGGATCAAGGTAAGCCTGGAAATCCCATAGCCTTCCTTTCATTGTGTGTGTTTCGGATGTTTGTTGTTGTGTGTTGGTTGCTGCCAATTTTAGTCTCTCCCGGGTGCATCTTGTGTCTCAAAAGTTTCACCCGTGTCATATTCGGTTTTCCTTCGTGCTAAAATCCTCAATTTTTGGCTGTGAGTTCCTCATTCGTGCCTTGAAAGTCTTGGCCATTCACTTCGTTCTCAGTTTCTTCCAATTAAATGATGTGCATGCTTGTTTCTCCTACCTTTCTCCGGAACCACTGAAATTGAGCATTTCTGTCGACCAAATTTCACTCCATGATAACTTGCAATCTACCCAAGAATTTTCCCCTTAAACCTAGCCAATTTCTTTCCCTTTCTTGGAGGAGGATTTCTGCCAAGTTTCCATTTCTCAGGTCATCGGCATTGGGAGTTGTGCAGAGATTAATCTCCACCTACTTCACTACCAAAAATGTGTGTGTTGTCTGCTTGAGTTGATGAAAAGGCCCCGTACCATTTAAATTCCTCACGTGCGTTTGGTCTGAAATTCGGACTAGTTGGAGTTTAATATTTGAACTCAATATCCTCTAAATCTTGGACTTATAGCCCACATGCATTTAAAGTTGTGACAGAGCCAAAAACCTCCCCTGTTCTTGGATTTTCTATCCTCCCAAGTCCGAAGTGAAGATTTCCAAAGGGAGAACATATTCCATAGTAGATGCCTTATTCATGGAAAGGTATGCTCTCTTATCATAGATGGTGGGAGTTGTACAAATGTAGCATCTTGGGATCTTGTGGAAAAATTGGGGCTCGAGACTATGATGCATCTGAACCCTTACAAGTTGAGATGGTTGAACGATAAAGAAGACATCAAGGTAACCAAACAAGTTAACTTGGAGTTTTCAATTGGTGGATACAAAGATAAAGTGCTTTGTGATGTGGTGCCGATGAGTGCAAGCCACATTTTGTTGGGAAGGCCATGACAATATGATAGGCGGGTCCTTCATGATGGGTACACAAATCACTACTCCTTCAAGTTTCAAGGGAGAGCAATCAAGCTAGCTCCCCTTGGCCCGGATCAAATTGCTAAGGATGAGACCGCAAGGAAGGAGGTATGACTAAATCTAATTTGATGTGCAACCGGAGCACACCATGAATCTAACCCTGACAAACCCGACGAGCCCGAATGATTTTATTAACCTCCTTCCGATTATAATCGGAAACGGCCCAAGCATTCTATCACTTGGTGTTCGGCCATTCCCGGCCCCGAAGCGTCCACCGGCCCACCTACCGAACACCTACCGACGACCAACGGATGAAAGACCGTTGACGCACCCGAAATCCCTTAGGATTTCGGCCTACTGGAAATAAGTGGCCAACGTGAGGGAACACACGGTCCAATTCCCCACGGACCCCGCATTCCCCCATGAAGACCAAGTCCTCGGCCCACCCAACGCCGAGCCCGGCCACATTTATTTTTATTCAGCAAATAAGACTTAAAGAAGGAAGAGAATGAAGCCCTGATGTACAATCGGAGTACATCATCGGAAAAGCCCTCATGACCGGTCATGGGTTTACTAATTTAGTTGCTAATTTTGCAGGGAGAACACCTTCCGAGGCTGATTGGAACCAAGGAGTGAACCTGATTGGTGTTTGAACACCCCCGCCCACGACACACCCGACACGCCCGGCCGAGACACACCCAGACCACCCGGCCACGACACGCCCGACGGCCTAGTGTGCCTTCGGTCGCGGGGATCGCGCTAAGGCTTACTGTGGATGCGTTGGGGTGCGCCCGGGGAGAAGAATTGGGGCGCGGATGGTGTAAACTCGGGAGTTATGGAAACAGATGGAATAGTCGTCGATAATATGATGGAAATATGGAGTATGGAGGTGTGAGGCAGCGGATGGCTCGAAGGATTCGAGAGGTGGTTCGGTGGGGACTAGGTGGGTCGTCGGGGGATTACTCGGGAACAGAGCGAATATATGGAAGTAGTCGGAAGTGGATGAGGGCAGCGGCGATCGTAACACTTGAATAACCGGGAGTGTTTGAATCGGTAGGCCTAAGGCAACGCTCGGATATGACTCACCGAAGTCGCCGAAGGGTTTGATTACGCTTGCCGGATGTGACGCACCGGAGAAATGCAATCGGATGAGGGAGTTTGAAAGAAGGCTCTCGGCTCTTGAATATCAAAATTTCACTAAGTAAACACTAGGGTTTACAACCAATTTAAAGACAAAATTCGTAAAGGAAATAGAATGGAAGGGCGCTCGGCCGTTGGATGGCGATCCGTGTGAAGGAGTTGAACGGCGTTCCTTTAACATGCATGGGCCTGGTCCAAATGCGTGTTTTCGAATAAGGTAAGAAGTGATCCAGCGAGATTTGGAGTCGCTCGGCTGAATATGTCCGAAGATACGTGATCGGATGAGATCCCGCAAAATCCGGGATACGCGGGGAGCTGGCACGGTGGCCGAGCCGGGCTGGATCATGAGGCGCGCGCACGCTGGGCCGTGCGCGCGGGGCCGATTAAGTGTCTTCTTGACTTTGACTTGTGCGAACTCCTATCTTCCGCTTTGGTTGGACTTCTCCGCTCAGTAAAGGAGTTCTCGAAGCATTGGGCACGGTGGAATATGGGCTTGGCCCATGGTTGTCCGAGTGAGTCTCCTTTCGGATACGTTCCGGATATCTTGGGATTTTCCGCGTGCGAATCCTCTTCTTTAAGCTGCAGAGGATCTCTTTTGATATTTTCTTGACGCCCGAAGAGTTTGGCACGGGAGATTTATCTTCGTGTTGCTGGATGTCCGAGTGTCCAAGATTCGGCGCGCAGAATCCAGGATTCTGCT
Source organism: Begonia fuchsioides (assembly GCA_003255005.1). Classification (NCBI taxonomy): domain Eukaryota; kingdom Viridiplantae; phylum Streptophyta; class Magnoliopsida; order Cucurbitales; family Begoniaceae; genus Begonia; species Begonia fuchsioides. Next base: position 52,570 of record QAOC01012478.1, on the reverse strand, counting down.
TGTCTGTCCGAGAGCGGCGTTGCTGGGCCGGGCTTGCGCGCGCACTGGCGCGCGTTCTTGAAGTCACTTCCGATCTTCTCCTTGATTCTAATGACTCTTTGGGCTGGGCTTCCTTCCTTCTTTATTTGATGGAGATCCACGCTGCTCGAAGACCTCCGTGTGGCACTTGGCGACTTATTGGCTATAGGTGGCCGAAGGCCTAGCTAGACGCGGCATGGGCCGCGCCATCCCCCGGATGCCATGAGAGCAATGTCACGGGCTGCTCCCTATCATTCTCGGAGGGTGTTGCTGAATGTAATGTCCCTGCGAAACGAGCAACCATGTTAGTAAAAGCCTCGGTGGCCGAGGGCCCGTAGGTGTCACGGGCTTCGGTAACCGAGGGGGCGGGCGGATGGGTCGTGTCATGAGCCTCGGTCGGATCGGATGGCACATCACGGCCACCCCCGCGACCATGACCCGATGACCCACCAAGGATCGATCGTCGGCTTTGCCGAAATCCTCTAGGATTTCGGCCCAATTGAATAAGTGACCATCATTCGGCCACATTTACTTTTGGTTTATTTTTATCAGCAAATAACTTTGGAGAAGGAAGAAAGTAGCCCAAAGAAGAAGACGCACAAAGGCCCACAAAGGGAGAAGGCGGCCAAACCATGGTCAAGACACGGTCAAGACATGGTCAACACACGGTCAAGACATGGTCAAGACACAGTCAAGACATGGTCAAGACATGGTCAAGACACGCTTCAAGACATCAACGGCCAACCAATATTTTACATGAGAAATACCCGTGCCCTTATCTTCTTTCGGACAACCTAGGAGTTTCGGAAGTTACAATTTCAAAATGGCACGGACAAATCCCGTGATGACAGTAGATAAGATCAAACCGCGCACACAAAAACTGTTGGGAGTATATGCCCGACAAACAAATGTATTTGAACAATTGAATAAATTAATATTGATTATTATTATGTTTTGCATATTTGACATGCTTTATAAAGTTCATAGAAAATTCCTTGATTATTTATGCAAACTTTATATTAACATATCTATTGTAGATATGCGGGGATAAAATATAAAGAGAAATAATAAAAACAAGTCCATGACTAATATTTGAAGTACGAGATCTTCAAGTTATACAGTCATAAACATAGTTTATCTCATTGGGAATGTATAGTCTTATCCCGACTATATATGTGGTGACATAAGATAAATATGTTTAATATAATTTGTTTATATAGGACTGGACCAGATGAAATTAAATTGTTCTGATAATTTTCGTTAAATATAGAATAATTAATTTTATCATAATGATGGTCATATATGTATGACTTAATTCATTGTATTTAGTAGACTCCTATTTTGTTTTAATTTATTCTTTGATTTACTCGGTACAGTTTTGTCTGGAATACAATTCTCAAACCTTGTATTTTGGGAATGAATTAAACTAAATAGCTG
>QAOC01012478.1:36240-50908 GCA_003255005.1 Begonia fuchsioides | reverse complement strand
AGTCAGTTTAGATTTCGATAATATTTTAAATGTTAAAATATATCACGAAATCAAATTCAATTTGAATTTTGAAAGTCAATTTAGATTTCGATAATATTTTAAATGTTAAAATATATTACGAAATCAAATTCAATCTGAATTTTGAAAAACAGTTTAGATTTTATAAATATTTTAAATGTTAAAATATTTTATAAAATCAAATTTTAAATTTTAAAATGAGATTTTTTCGTAACCGTTACGAAGATAATTATCTTTAAAATCAAGTCTGACAACTGACAATAAAGTAGATTGACAGGAGAATTGAAAAACTCTCTTGAGTGAAAATTCGATTTTAGAGAAAAGTTCTCTAAATTCAAAATTGATCGTCTGAAGTGTTGAGAACACGATCAACCATAAATTGAGTGAACCGATTTGTCAATCACGCCCACACGTGATTATTCGAGGTGAGGAAGATTGACAGAGAAGATCGGAGGTTTCGAAGGTCGAAGATTAAACCATAGAGTTTCTGAAGCTTGGAGAAAGGTACATTTTCATAAATCCTTTAAATTCATTTTGTCAATATAAAAATGAGATTTTTATAACATATAATTATTAATATATCATGATAACGATCTTTTATGTTACTGATTAAATTTTTTTCATGTAACATGTAACTCGTACGTCATCGGTGTTACGAACACCGGTGATTCCGCCGTGCGAGGGGAACCCCAAATTCCCAACAAAAACCGTCCATCGAGCCACCGGAAAAACAAGAGGGATTTTCATCCAAATGATCCGTGCTAAAGCTGCCATATTCATCATAGAATCTTCTGGAAATAGAATTTCAAATTGGCACGCGCGGATCCCTCAATATCCGAGATTTGGTCAACCCCGGTCAGCCACGGGGGTCATTTTTGGTCAACGAAGGTCTTCCCCGTGCCATCTTTGTCTCCATTCAAAATCCGCCGCGCATATCTATATTATTTCGGATTATTAGCTAAAGGGGGATGCATCTGGACCTTAAGTTTCAAATTCGCACGCATCAAATCCCGTGATGCCTGGAACATGATCAACCAAAGGTCTTCCCCGTGCCACCTTGGCCTCCATTCAAATTCCGCCACGCATATCTATATTATTTCGGATTCTTAGCTAAAGGGGGATGCATCTGGACCTTAATTTTTAAATTCGCACTCATCAAATCCCGTGATGCCCGGAACATGGTCAACCGAAGGTCTTCCCCGTGCCACCTTGGCCTCCATTCAAAATCCGCCGCGCATATCTATAATATTTCGGATTCTCAGATAAAGGGGGATGCATCTGGACCATCTATTTCAAATTGGCACGCATAAAATCCCGTGATGCCCAGAACATGGTCAACCGAAGGTCTTCCCCGTGCCACCTTGGTCTCCATTAAAATTCAGCCGTGCATATGCATATTCGTTAGGAGTTTTAGCTGAAGAGGAAGGCATCGGGACCAACTATTTCAAATTGGCACGCATCAAATCCCGTGATGCTCGGAACATGGTCAAACTATGGTCCACAACGGTCACTTTTCAAATTCAACCGAGCATATCTCTAATGGATCAAGCCTTCAGCCAAAAATGAGCGTCATTGGTCTTCCCAAAGTCAAAGAAGATCTTCTCCTAAGCGATCCAAGACGTTCGTCTCATCCAAGGGCTTAGTTTATTTCTTTTTCATTTATCTTTAGTTTTTACTTTTAAGTTTATTTAAGTGTATCGACCTTCACTTAGAAGGCAGAGAGAAATTGAATAAAATTTGTGCTTAGCACCTTCTTCGCAACGGTTGAAGCTCTTTCCGACGTTTCCCCTCCGGTGAGTAATATCCGGCCGAGTGCGTCACCCCTCGAGAGTGTGATCGGTGAGTCATATCCGAACACTTCCGAGGTCTACTAATCCGAACACTTTGATTGCTCAAGTGTTCAGATTATTCGACCTTTCCCTTCATCTCAACCTTCTCGAAAACCCATTTCCATCCCCGAGCTATCAACCCCCTCCACAAGCCGATTCTAGTCCATATCTTCCCCTCCGAGCCACCTTCATATCTAACCAAGCCATTTCCATATTCTTACCTTCAATCTCCACCATATACAGCCCACTTCACTTCCGCAACCCAAACCCCTATTTCGCACACACCCATTTTTTGACCGCCGCACACTATCTCTTACCCGAGCCACGTGTGCGAGCAAAATCGGATCACGGTGCGCCGGTCAATTTTGGCCGGCACATCAAGCCCAAAGAAGAAGAACGCGAAGTCCACCGAAGGAGGCCCACCATAGCCGTACCATGGTCAAACCACGGTCAAGCCACGGTCCACCATCGGTCAACTAGGAGACCTTGAACAAAAACCATCGGCAACTTGACTTCAAATATCAAGAAACCAGATTATTTGGTCAAGGGAAGGACAAGTTTCGGATTAGCACACGTGGATTATTCGGTGTCCGAAGCATGGACACTCACGGCGCCAACGTGAAGACATCCACGGTCAATCGAGGCTTTGCAGCCGAATTGATCGGGCCATTGTCTACTTTCAGACAGCACATGATGATCAGAGAGCCTCTTTTCAAAATAGCACGGACAAATCCCGTGATATTCGGAGAAGAGCTCAACCGGTCAACATTTGAATGCGCCCGCGCGCACCCGAAGGTCGTTCACCGAACCACCAGCAGAAAATCCAAGATTTTCAATCAAAGGAGACCAAGTTCATAATGTCCAGATTCATGGAGGAATATCCGACAACCGCATTTCAAATTGGCCCGCGCGGATCCCTCATTGTCCGAGATTGGTCAACGCCCGGTCGACATTTTGAAGTTACCGCTCACACCACCGAGCCATTGGCGGAAACAAAAAGATCTTCGTCCAGATTCAGCCATGAATCTTCCCTCCCCATCAGCCTAGGTTCATCCAGAGGTTTGAAATCAAGATGGCCCGCGTAGATCCCATGAAGGCCGAGATAAGGTCAACTTTGGTCGTGAATTTGAACAAGCCGCGTGCGCTCCCCGACCATCAGCAACCGCCAAAGATCTTCTTTCAAATATGGTCCACGCGCGCATGTATCTGGATGACATGACATGCTCCACAAATGCGGAAGTTTCGGGATAGGAGAAAGCAATGCAATCTGTAGATGAGAAGAAGGACTAAAACAGAAACAGGGGATTGTGGCAGTTAGAACTCCAATTGCATACAGGGTTTTGGGCTGAAATTTTGGGGACTTAGAATTTAGGGAAGGAACTGAGTTTGGTCAAGATTTAGAGTGAAAGCACGTGTGGATCATAAAATGGCACAGAGACACATTTAGAGGCACAAACAGACAAAATTACCAATTGGCAGAGCATTAGGTGGGAGAGACGTCTGCACAAATCCCAATGCCGGTGACCTGAGAAGGTGAAATTTGGCAGAAACCAATTTCAACGAAAGAGGAATGAATTTCACTTGGTTAGAGGGAAAAAGCACGGGTAGAATAAAAGATACAAGGGATTAAAAATTGGTCAACAGAACTGTCAAAATTCGGGTACTCAGGTGAAGGACAGAGGATAGATGCATGCACAACTTTTAATTGGGCAGACCTGGGAGTGAGATGAATAGCCAATACTTCAAGAAGAGAAATAAGAACTCACACTCAGATTTTGAGGATTTTAGCACGAGTGAAACAGAAAATAGCACAGGAGACACTTTTGGGACTCAAACAGATTCTCGGGTAAATTAAAATGGCAGCAACCAATAAGAAAACAACCAAGAACCAAAATACATAAACGGGATGAAGGCTATATGACTTCCAAGCTTACCTTGATCCTAAGCAAGTGAGGAGGAAGGTTGGAATAAAGGCTAAGTGACTCTAGCAAGGCACCAACACCAAAGACAACAAGGAAGATTGGATATTACTCACCAAAATCCCAAGAAGCCGTGAGAAAAGAGGGTTTGAGAGCTTCAAAGCTTCTGCAAATTTTCCAATACTTTTCTCCCTTTCAAAATGCCGAGAAGAAAGGAATAAAACCCTTCTTCCCACGAGCTACATGGAGAAAATAATTACTACCTACGTTTCAAAGTACTTAGCAAACCTAAAAGCATGGCAAGTGGGCCCCTCCTTTGACTTCTACACTTCAAGGAGAGATGGAACTCTAAGGTATGGTGTACCCCCATTCCTTAATGTTCCCTAACCTTTTACACTTGCTTCCACGTAATTTAGCACAAAAAAAAAAGGATGACAAGTTTCTTGCATGGTTTCTATGAAAAACCATGCAACTATTTTACAAAAAGGCACAAGTAATTCAAGCAAATCAAAATATCTCCTAGAAGTGAACAAGCACACCCCCAATGCTGATCCACCCTTTCCTTGGATTTGTTGGACTCTAATCTTTTCTCGGGTTTGTTGGCCTCCAACCCGAGCTCAAAGTGTGGAAAGGTTTTAGGCATGGCTCGGTCCACCACTTGAAGGAGTGCTCAAAACTAATCGGTTTTGTTCAATTGTATCCTCTTTGGGCCACCCTTGAACAACTTCCTCCTTGGTCCACAATTGTATAGCTTTCCCTCCCATGCTGGCCATAGTGTAGTCGGTATTCCCTTCCTTCGGAGTGGGACAAGGCCGAGGCTCGGGTAGGTTGTTCCGGCAAGGAACATTATGGACTTTGGTTGTCAATTCCTTCTCTTCAAAATCCCAATGCAAGCAACGTTTGGGAAGCTCTTTGTCATGAGTTGAGGGAGCATCCTAGAGGTCCAAAGGGGGAAATGTCACACCTGCAAAATCGACAAACATGTTAGCAAAACTCCTTGCTTGGCTACGGGTGGTCATTCCCTCCGGCAGATGGTGGCGCCCGGGTATATCACGACATTAAGCCATCTATGAGCTATGTTTGAATTTGGCTCGAGCAAATCCCGAAGTGCACGGAAGATGGTCAACCCCGGTCAACAATTTGAACGAGCCGAGCACGCCCTCTAGTCATCATCGACCATCCAATGATTTAAATTCAAAAGACACCGCGCCCGCCTCTTCTCAAGTCAACAAAGGGTTAACCAAGATCTCCAATTCAAAATGGCCCAAGAGAATCCCCCGATTTCCGGAACATTATCCACTCGGCCACCATTTTGAACAAGCCCGCGCACACTTATGATCCAATGCCGACCAACCGAGGATCCAGCCAATGTGACAGCCAAGACAAGCCACTGAGCGCCTTTTAAAGACTTCTTATCTAATTTGGCCCGAGCCAATCTTCACATGTTCAGAGCTAGCCCACCCGGAGCCACCTCTCGGTCAACGAAGAGTCTTCCTCGGTCATGCTTCAAATTCAGCAACGCAAAAGACTTAACGGATAGAATTTTGGTCAACTTCAAGTCCATGAAGATCCCTCCTGAGCTAATCTCGAGCGTGCATGCAATCTAAGGGTCGAAAACCCTTCCCTCTTATTTTTATTTTTCGTTCATTAAATAATGTATCAACCTTCACTTCGAAGGTAGAGAGAATTTTAATAGAATTGTGCTTTGCACCTTCAAACCCTTTTGGTTGAAGCTCTTTCCGACGGCTTTTCTTCCGGTGAGTCATATCCAGCCAAATTCCATCAACCCTTGAGTGCCCGATCGGTGAGTCACATCCGAGAGCATCCAAGGTCTACCGATTCCAACACTTTGATTGCTCAAGTGTTTGAATCGTCCGACCTCATCCTTCCTAAAATTCCATTTCATCTTCCGAGCCTTCAAAACTCCTCGACAAGCCGATTCCGGCCCTCATTTTCTTCACCCGAGCCACCCCTCTTTTCATCCGAGCCATCTCCATAAATTTCCCTCAAATCCCCTACATTTCAATCCCATTACACTTCCGCACCGCAACTTCTAAATTTGCCCGACTCCTTCTTCCTACTGCCGTGCACGGTACCTTACTCGGGTCACGTGTACGCCATTTCCGAAAACGGTGCGCCGCTCATTTTGGACGGCACATCATCTTGGTATCAGAGCCTTGATCCCAATTCTTTCTTCATCATTTTCTCTCTCTCATAACCCCCAAATTTTTCTTTCGAACCCCTTCGGCTATGATGACTCGTAGCGGTGCGATACATAACCCGGGCCGCGACCAAGCTACCACAAGTGAACAGACAATGTTCTCAGACCCTCGGGATCCCAAGAACAATAACCAAGAGCAATTTGATGCCATGAATCGGAGGATGGATGCTTTGCTTCAAAGATTCGACGAAATGGCCGAAGAAAACCGGGACTGAGCGGCCCCGCGGCCCACTCCGCCCCCTAGACGAAGGCCCGGACACGGAGGACACCATCGAGCCCGCCCGCGCGTATCGGATGGATCCGATGATGATGAGGATTATTATCCCGATCATCAATCAGATCGTGAAGAAGAATGGCGGCTCCCAAAGTTGAATATTCCATCATTCAATGGAGCATCCAACGGCGATAAGTTCCTCGATTGGGTGGAAAAGGTCGATAAAATTTTTGACCTTTACAACCATTCCGAGAAACTTTAAGTCTAGCTCGCATCCTTGGAGCTCACGGACTATGCATCACTTTGGTGGGATAGTCTCCAAGCCCAACGACAAAGAGACCACGAAGGTGAAATCACGACGTGGCATACGATGAAGGACTTGATGCGGAAGCGGTTCGTCCCGAGCCACTACCGCCAAGAACTATTTCTACAGCTCCAAGGTTTACGACAAGGCAACTCATCGGTGGATGAGTATTTGACGGATTTCGAAACTCTTCGGATTCGGTGCGACTTGGCCAAACCCGAGGAGCAAATAATGGCGCGTTTCACCCGTGGACTTCAACGAGACATAGGTGACGTGGTAGAGCTCTAACCCTTGGAGTCATTTGATACTCTAATTCAAATGGCTCTACGGGTCGAGAGACAACTCAAGAGGAAGGGCAAAGCGGTCGCTCAATGCTTAGCCCCAAAGCCGAGCCCACCGTACCGGCCCGCGCCAAGGATAGAAGATCGGGCCCCAACACCGAAGCCGTGGGCCCCCAAACAAGCCACGGACAATAAGCAGCCGGACACACTAGCCGATCAGCCGAGGACACGAGAAATCCAGTGTTTCAAGTGTCTCGGGCGCGGACACATAGCCGCGCAATGTCTGAATCGGCGCGTCATGACCGTCATCCAGGAGACCGAGGAGATCGTGAGTGAGGATGAGCCGACAATCATAGATGCTGAAATCACGGACCGAAGTTGATGATGGTCCGAAGAGTTCTCTCTACGCAACCACAACAACCGGACGACCAACGGGAGACACTATTCCATAGCCGGTGTCTCATTAAGGACAAAGTATACTCGGTGATCATCGACGGCGGGAGCTGTACAAATGTAGCGTCCCGCGAGCTGACCAAGAAGCTGGCGCTGCCTACCACCGAGAATCCCACTCCATACAAGTTGCGGTGGATTACCAATCTTGAAGATATTTGGGTAACGAAACAAACCCGGGTAGACTTTACGATTGGCAACTACAAGGACACGGTCCTTTGTGACGTGGTGCCGATGAGTGCCACGCATTTGCTGCTCGGCCGGCCATGGCAATACGATCGGTATACGGTGCACGACGGGTTTACGAACCGATACACCTTCAAGATGAACGGGCGTAATATCATCTTGGCGCCCATGATGACTGCACAAATTGCCAAGGACGAGGCCGAAAGGAAAGAGGCCACGACCAAGACGGCCCTCTTCATGGGCCAAAAGGAGCTAGCGCGCACCCTCGGACAAGAAGGCCCCATCATCGTGCTCTTACATCGAGAGCCCGATGACCATGACGAGGAGATTATTCCTGAGATCGTGCAACCGCTACTAGACCGGTTCAAAGATGCGCTCCTGGACAAGATCCCCGACGGTCTACCACCATTACGAGGGATCGAGCATCACATCGATCTACAACGGGGCGCAACATTGCCAAACCGACCACCGTACCGGCACAATCCCGAAGAAAATAAAATTTTGCAAGAGGAAGTACAGGAACTCCTCACGAAGGGCTATATCCGAGAGTCCTTAAGCCCGTGTGCAGTCCCGACACTCCTTGTGCCAAAGAAAGATGGAAGCCACCGCATGTGCATTGATAGTCGCGCCATCAACGACATCACCATCAAGTACCGTTTCCCAATGCCCCGGCTTGACGACTTGTTTGACGAACTTAGCAGTGCGAGAGTATTTTCCTGGGTGGACCTCAAAAGTGGATATCATCAAATACGGATGCGTGAAGGCGATGAGTGGAAGACTGCCTTCAAGACACGGTACGGGCTGTTCGAATGGCTTGTTATGCCATTCGGACTCACCAACGCCCCAAGCACGTTCATGAGGCTTATGAACGATGTGCTACGTGAGTTCCTTGGAAAGTTTATCATCGTTTATTTCGATGATATACTTATTTATAGCGCGGACATACCAAGCCACCTTGACCATTTGGAGCAAATTTTCATCACACTAAGGCGGACCAAGCTTTACGGAAACCAAAAGAAGTGCGCATTTGTTCAAAACCGAATCCATTTTCTCAGTTTTATTTTGTCCGAAGGTGGCGTTGAAGTGGATTCCGACAAGATCAAGGCCATCCGAGATTGGCCCACACCAACGAGCGTCTCGGACATCCGAAGCTTCCACGGCCTTGGAAATTTTTACCGACGCTTCATCAAAGGATTTAGCACTATGTGGCTCCTTTGACCGAACTTACGAAGAAGGGCAAAGAGTTTGAGTGGTCAAAGCTTCGTCAAGCTAGTTTTGACCACATCAAGACTCGGCTTTGCGAAGCACCGGTTCTCACACTCCCGGATTTTAACAAGGCTTTCGAGGTGAAACGTGATGCCTCTGGAATGGGTATTGGAGCGGTCCTAATGCAAGAGGGCCGGCAAATAGCCTATTATAGTGAGAAATTAAAAGGCGCGACACTCAATTATTCCACATATGACAAGGAGTTGTACTCCTTGATCCGAGCAATTGGCGTATGGCAACATTACCTATTGCCACGGGAATTCATCATTCATACCGACCACCAAGCCCTCAAATTCATCAAGGGGCAAGGGAAGCTTAATCGGAGACATGCAAAATGGATCGAGTTCTTGGAAAAATACCCTTATATCATTAAGTACAAGAAGGGTGACACTAACGTGGTGGCCGACACATTATCATGACGGAGCACTCTATTCACCAAACTAAGGGTGCGTTTCCTCGGTCTCGATTGGATAAAGCAATGCTACAAGAAGGACCCCGATTTTGGTTCACGGTTCGAAGCGGCCACCAAAGGTGAATTGATGGGATATCATGTCAACGATGGCTACCTTTTTCGTGGAGGACGGATATGCATCCCTAAAGGAAGCATCCGTGAGTCCCTTATCACCGAGGCTCATGGAGGCGGCCTTGCGGGTCATTTTGGCAAGCGGAAGACTTGGGAAATGCTCAAGGAGCATTTCTATTGGCCCTATTTATTTCGGGACGTGCATCGATTTGTGGAACGATGCACGGTATGCAAGAAGGCCAAGACACGAACCTTAGCTCAAGGGTTATATCTCCCACTACCGATTCCGGACCACCCGTGGCAAGACATTAGCATGGACTTCGTCCTCGACCTTCCACGTACTAGCCGAGGCAAGGATTCGAGCATGGTAGTGGTTGATCGCTTTTCTAAGATGGCGCACTTTGTGGCATGTGCCGAGAAAGCCGAGGCCACGGTTATTGCCGACCTTTTCTTCAAAGAAATTGTCCGACTACACGGGATGCCTCATTCCATTGTATCCGATCGAGATGGAAAATTCCTTAGTACTTTTTAGCACGGCATTCCACCCACAAACCGACGGACAAACGGAAGTAGTCAACCGATCGCTCGGCTCACTACTCCGAAGTGTGGTGGATACAAGGATCTCGGCATGGGACATTTAATTTCCATTCATCGAATTTGCTTACAACCGGTGCCGCCATAACACCACGAGCATGACTCCATTTGAAGTTGCATATGGATTTAATCCATCCACACCCTTGGATTTACTTCCATTACCAAGTCAAGACCATGTTAATACCGACGGATTCGACAAAGCCGAGAAGATTAAAAAATTGCACGAGAAAATCAAGAGGAGAATCGAGAAGAAAAACGAGAAATATGCTCAAATGGCCAACCGGGGCCGAAAGTGGAAAATTTTTCAAGAAGGAGATTTGGTGTGGCTTAAGCTTTGATATTTCAAGTATAAGCACGCCAAATTATTGCCAACAGCCGAAGGACCTTTCCGGGTGACCGAGAGAATCAACCCAAACTCCTACAAACTTGAATTACCGGGCGAGCATGGCATAACTACCACGGTCAACGTCCGAGATTTATCCCCTTACTTGGATGACGAGGAGCGGGATGATTTGGAGGAGGAGCAAGTAGATTTGGGGAAAAATCCTCATGTACTCCGGGAGGATGATGTGCAACCAGAGCACACCATGAATCTAACCCCGACAAACACGACGAGCCCAAATGATTTTATTAACATAGTTGCTCATTTTGCAGGTAACTTAACCTCGAAAACTCCTTCCGATTATGATCCGGAACGGCCCAAGCATTCTATCACTTGGTGTTCGGCCATTCCCGGCCCCGAAGCGTCCACTGGCCCACCTACCGAACACCTACCGATGACCAACGGATGAAAGACCATTGACGCACCCGAAATCCCTTAGGATTTCGGCCTACTGGAAATAAGTGGCCAACGTGAGGGAACGCACGGTCCAATTGCCCACGGACCCCGCATTCCCCCACGAAGACCAAGTCCTCGGCCCACCTAACGCTAAGCCCGGCCACATTTATTTTTATTCAGCAAAAAAGACTTAAAGAAGGAAGAGAAGGAAGCCCAAAGAAGAAGAACGCGAAGTCCACCGAAGGAGGCCCACCGTAGCCGCACCATGGTCAAACCACGGTCAAGCCACGGTCCACCATCGGTCAACTAGGAGACCTTGACCAAAAACCATCGGCAACTTGACTTCAAATATCAAGAAACCAGATTATTTGGTCAAGGGAAGGACAAGTTTCGGATTAGCACACGTGGATTATTCGGTGTCCGAAGCATGGACACTCGCGGTGCCAACATGAAGACATCCACGGTCAATCGAGGCTTTGCAGCTGAATTGATTGTGCCATTGTCTACTTTCGGACAGCACATGACGATCAGAGAGCCTCTTTTCAAAATAGCATGGACAAATCCCATGATATTTGGAGAAGAGCTCAACCGGTCAACATTTGAATGCACCCGCGCACACCCGAAGGTCGTTCACCGAACCACTAGCAGAAAATCCAAGATTTTCAATCATAGGAGACCAAGTTCATAATGTCCAGATTCATGGAGGAATATCCGAAAACCGCATTTCAAATTGGCCCGCGCGGATCCCTCATTGTCCGAGATTGGTCAACGGCCGGTCGGCATTTTGAAGTTGCCGCGCACACCACCGAGCCATTGGCGGAAACAAAAAGATCTTCGTCTAGATTCAGCCATGAATCTTCCCTCCCCATCAGCCTAGGTTCATCCAGAGGTTTGAAATCAAGATGGCCCGCACAGATCCCATGAAGGCCGAGATAAGGTCAACTTTGGTCGTGAATTTGAACAAGCCGCGCGCGCTCCCCGACCATCAGCAACCGCCGAAGATCTTCTTTCAAATATGGTCCACGCGCACATGTATCTGGATGACATTAAGCCATCTGTGAGCTATGTTTGAATTTGGCTCGAGCAAATCCCAAAGTGCACGGAAGATGGTCAACCCCGGTCAATAATTTGAATGAGCCGAGCGTGCCCTCGAGTCATCATCGACCATCCGATGATTTAAATTCAAAAGACACCGCACCCGCCTCTTCTCAAGTCAACAAAGGGTTAACCAAGATCTCCAATTCAAAATGGCCCGAGAGAATCCCCCGATTTCCGAAACATTATCCACTCGGCCACAATTTTGAACAAGCCCGCGCACACTTACGATCCAATGCCGACCAACCGAGGATCCTGACCATGTGACAGCCAAGATAAGTCACCGAGCGCCTTTTAAAGACTTCTTATCTAATTTGGCCCGAGTCAATCTTCACATGTTCGGAGCTAGCCTACCCGGAGCCACCTCTCGGTCAACGAAGAGTCTTCCTCAGTCATGCTTCAAATTCAGCCATGTAAAAGACTTAACAGATAGAATTTTGGTCAACTTCAAGTCCATGAAGATCCCTCCCGAGCTAATCTCGAGCGTGCATGCAATCTAACGGTCGAAAACTCTTCCCTCTTATTTTTATTTTTTTTTCATTAAATAATGTATCAACCTTTACTTCAAAGGTAGAGAGAATTTTAATAGAATTGTGCTTTGCACCTTCAAACCCTTTTGGTTGAAGCTCTTTCCGATAGCTTTTCTTCCGGTGAGTCATATCCAGCCAAATTCCATCAACCCTTGAGTGCCCGATCGGTGAGTCACATCCGAGAGCGTCCAAGGTCTACCGATTCCAACACTTTGATTGCTCAAGTGTTTGAATCGTTCGACCTCATCCTTCCTAAAATTCCATTTCATCTCCCGAGCCTTCAAAACTCCTCCACAAGCCGATTCCGACCCTCATTTTCTTCACCCGAGCCACCCCTCTTTTTATCCAAGCCATCTCCATAAATTTCCCTCAAATCCCCTACATTTCAATCCCATTACACTTCCGCACCTCAACTTCTAAATTCGCCCGACTCCTTCTTTCGACCGCCGTGCACGGTACCTTACCCGGGTCACGTGTACGCCCATTTCCGACCACGTTGCACCGCTCATTTTGGACGTTACATCAGGCCCGGATCAAATTGCTAAGGATGAGACCGCAAGGAAGGAGGTATGACTAAATCTAATTTCTTAATATCTAAGAAATAATTATTGAAGTCTATTTTGGAAGGAGGGCCGATTGTGATGCTCATGTTTCAAGAGAGGATGGAGGAAATTGAATCGGTTCCCAAGGAGGTCCTAACACTCCTAGATGAGTTCCAAGACGTTTTTCCCAAAGAGTTGCCACCCCTTAGAGGCATAGAACACCAAATCAATCTACAACCGGGAGTGGTGCTTCCTAATCGGCCATCTTATAGGCTGAATCCTGAGGAAGCCAAGGAGCTTCAAAGGCAAGTGCAAGAGCTTCTAGACAAGGGATACATTCGGGAATCATTGAGTCCTTGTGCCATACCAGCCCTATTGGTTCCAAAGAAGGATGGTAGCTTCCAGATGTGTGTGGACAGCCGAGTCATCAATCAAATAACAATCAAGTACCGATTTCCAATTCCTAGACTCGAAGACATGTTTGATGAGCTTAGTGGAGCAACTTATTTCGCCAAGGTTGACTTAAAGAGCGGTTACCATCAAATCTGGATGAAGGAGGGGGACGAATGGAAGACGGCTTTCAAGACCAAGTATGGTCTTTTCGAATGGTTAGTAATGCCTTTTTCGGCTATCTAATGCCCCTAGCACGTTCATGAGACTTATGCATTTAGTGCTTAAAGAATTCTTGGGCAAGTTCATAGTTGTTTTATTTCGATGATATCTTGTTATATAGTGCGGATTTTCATACTCATCTTGGACATCTTAAATTGTTATTTGAAACTCTCTGTGCTACTAGATTGTTTGGTAATTTGAAGAAGTGTGCTTTTGTGCAAGAGTGGATCCATTTCTTAGGGTTCATTATTACTAAGGATGGTATGGAAGTAGATGATGTTAAGATTGAAGCAATTCGGTAATGGCCGACTCCTAAGAGTGTTTCGGATGTAAGGAGTTTCCATGGGCTTGCTTCTTTTTATAGGAGGTTCATTCAGGGGTTTAGTTCCATTGTTACCCCCTTGACCGATTGCACCAAAAAGGGGAGAGAGTTTGTTTGGACCTCAAGTTGTCAAGAAAGCTTTGAGTTAATCAAGCTCAAGCTTTGTGAAGCACCGGTGCTCATGCTTCCCGATTTCTTCAAGGTTTTTGAAGTGGAGTGTGATGCCTCCGAAATGGGAATTTGTGCGGTTCTTATGCAAGAAAGGAGACCCCTAGCCTATTTCAGTGAGAAGCTTAAGGGTGCTACCTTGAATTACTCCACGTATGACAAGGAATTCTATGCGGTTATCCGAGCCTTGGAAGTTTGGCAACACTATCTATTATCCAAGGAGTTTATCATCCATACCGACCATCAAGCTCTGAAGCATATTAAGAGCCAAGGAAAATTAAATAGAAGACATGCTAAATGGGTGGAGTTCCTTGAAAGGTACCCGTACAAAGGGGTGGGACCCACGGGTTCGGTTCGGTTATTTTCTAAAAAATAATCGATCCGGCGGGTTCGGGTTTGGAAATTTTTAACCCGAAGCGTATCCGATCAATTTTGATATCCGACCCATATTCGACGGGTTGGGTTCAGTTAAGATTCGGTTTTTTATTCGGGTTGGGCCTCAGGTTGGGCTGCGGGTTTAGACCGTGTTTGAAGTTGGTTTGGAGCGAGTTGTGTCGGATTTCGCAAGCCACTCACCTTATACATATCCATGATATGTAATTTGAATTAATTATAGAGTTGTGTTTTATAACAATAAAATTATTCATATATATTTTAAGAGCTGAAAAGAAAAATTCCTACATCGACTAGACCTTAGGTTTAAACCGAACTATGCAGATCGAGCCTATTTGGATATGTGTCCGGTTTGGTCACAGTTTTTAAAATAAAAAACCGTGAAAGGTGGGCCGGTCGAGGGAGAAAGGATGGATCAGTCGG
>QAOC01012478.1:17041-30228 GCA_003255005.1 Begonia fuchsioides | reverse complement strand
GACTTAGGATATTGAAGGCTGCTTTGAGGGAGGATGAGGGGTGGGGGAAGGTGGGCCGGTCGAGGGAGAAAGGATGGATCAGTCGGGGGGATAGAATGGCCGGTGTGGGGTGGGCAGGTGGGTCATCATACGGGGGGTGGGCCGGGGGACAAGGGAGGGCGGACGGGACGCTCGGGGGCTGGAAGGGGAGAGGTGGGCCGACCTGGAAAGGTCTGGTGGGCTGGCCTTTTGATGGGACTTAGATAGTTTCTTCTTGGTTTTCTTTTTGTGGTCTGGATGGCCCGGTTTGGAGGATGGTTTTTTCTCCATTTTGAGCCCGGGCTGGTGAGAGGGAAGAGACCAGGCGCGTTGGGCAGAGGGAATGACCGCCAACAAGGCTGGGAAAAGTACAAGGTTGGTGGGGGTAGGGCGTGATGTGCATTGGATCTCGAGTTTGGAGGGCTCGAAGATTCACGACACGTCTTGATCGGAATGGGTGATGCCGGTACACGTGATTGTGTATCGGCGGCGGTAATGGTATTGTGGAGGAAGTTTGAAAGCTCGGGAATGGGATGTTTTTATGGAGGAATCGGAGATGGAGGGGAGATGGAGTAATTCGGATACTCGAGCAATCGAAGTATCGGAATCAATAGACCTTGGAGAAAGCTCAGATATGACGCACCGAGGTTTCAACAAGGGTTGACGGAAGCTTGGCCAGATATGACTCACCGGAGAAGTAACGTCGGGTTGAGGGAATTATCAAAAAGGCATAAAGCTCTTGTATTGATAAAATTCACTATCTCATTCAAGTGCAAGTGTTACACTTAAATACTAAACGTAAAAGATAAAAAGCTAAGAAAGATAAATTAAGCCCTTGGATGACTTGAACGTCTTGGATTGCTTCGGAAGGTCTCCGGTTGACTTTAGGTTCGGTTCATGAAGATTGGCACGGTTAGTTTTGCATCTTGACTGAAGGTGACCATGGTTGACCGAGAGGTGCACCGGTTGTAATAATCTTCGAGCCATGAAAGATTGGCTCGTGCCAATTTGGATCCGGGGCTTCTAAAAGGCTCTCGGTGGTCAACATAAAGTGTCACGTGGTCTGGTTCCTTGGTTGTCCGACAATGGTTCATGAATGTGCACGGGCGACTTGAAAAAGACCGAACCGGTGGTTGATCCGATCTCGGATATGGTGGGATCCACGAGGATATTGTGGAAAGTTGTTGCTCGAAGATCCTCTGAAGATTCAACAGATTGATCACGGATTTTATGGATAAAATCCCTTGTGGCTCACCGGTTTGTTGGTGAACGGTCTTGTGTGCGCGGTTTGACCTTATCTTCATGTCATCACGAGATTTGTCTGTGCCATTTTGAAAAGGTTGTTATCCAACGATCCTATGAATATGGCAGCTTTAGCACAGATTATATGGATGAAAATCTCTGTTGTTTCGCCGATGGCTCGATGGACAATTTTGGTGCGCGCGCGGGTGCTTGGAAATGTGACCGGTTGAACCTTTCTCCTGATATTTCGGGATTTGTCTGTGCTATTTTTGAAAGGTTGTTGTCCAACGATTCTCCTATGAATATGGCAACTTTAGCACGGATTACTTGGATAAAAATCCCTCTTGTTGCGCCGGTGGTTTGATGGATGGATTTTGTGCGCGCCCGGTGGATCTTCTTCGGATATCTTGATATTTATCCGTGTCAAACTCGAACCTTATCTTTTCCTTGACCAAATAACAAGATTACTTAAAGATTTAAGTAAAGTGGCCGATGTAATTTAGTCAAGGTCTTCTAATGGGCCGAGGCTTGACCGTGGGCCGGTCAATGCTCGGTCGAGGTGGTCCTTCGAGGGCCTTCGCCTATGGAATGTGCGTTCCTCTTCTTGGGCTGTCTTCTCTTCCTTTTCTAAGGCTAATTGATGGCTGAAAAGAAATAAACTAAGTGTGACCGAAAATAGGGCCCATGGTTGAACACTTGATCCGTGAGTATTTGGATCGAGCGTTCTCCCATGTCGGTCACTTATTCCAACGGGCCGAAGCCCTAGAGGACTTTGGCAAAGCCGACGACGACTGTTTCGTGGGTCGTCGGATCGTGGTCATGAGGTTGAGTGCTGGGGGTGTCATGGCCTGGAGCCCCGGGCTTGTCTCGGCCGGGAGCCTCAGATGTGTCATGGGCTGGGCTGTTGGGCATGTCATGGCCCGGATCCTGGGCGTTGGGCGTGTCATGGCTCGGATCCTGGGCGCTGGGCGTGTCATGGCTCGGATCCTGGGCGCTGGGCGTGTCATGGCCCGGATCCTGGGCGCTGGGCGCCGGGTCGTGGCCGGACTGTGACGCGCTGGGCGCGTCGTGGTCGGGCAGTGGCGCGCTGGGCGCGTCGTGGCAGGACATGCTCGGCCGCCCACCAAGCAAAATTCTTGACTTTTCCCGATTTAGTCTCGGAAACACCTTCCGAGCATGATCGGGAGCGACCCAAGCACTCCGTTACTTGGTGCTCGGTCATTCCCGGCCTTGACGCTCGCATCGGACCGTGTCCGACCATACCCGGACACGGCACATCCAGCAGCCCGACAGCTTAGACGCGTGACGCACCCGGGGCTCATGACCGAGACACGCCCTGCACCCAACGGGCACCGCTCCACGAACCCGACCCGACGACCACCCAAGCTATGGTCGTCGGACTATCCAAAGACCACTAGGGCTTTGGCCCGCCAATAAGTGGCTGGCGTGAGAGAACGCACGGTCCGATCCCTTTGGATCGCGCGGTCTTCCACGGAGTCCAACTCCTAGGCCAACTCATCGCCGAGCCCGGCCACCTTAGTTTGTTTTCGCATTTAGAAGACTTAGTGAAGGAAAGATTGAAGTCTAAAGATAGAAGACGCTCAACGCACGACGAGAAGCCCAAGATGGCCGAGTCTCTCACGAGGCTCAGCCCACTATCGGCCCATTCGAAGACTTAGCCAAATTCTATCGGCCAAACTTACTTAATCTTTAAGTATTTTGGTTGTTTGGTTAAGATAAGGAAGAGGATCAAGTTTGGCACGAGCATATCTTCGTGATGACCGTAGATCATCCATCGGACGCACGAGCACGGTCGATCACCGAACCACCTACGATTATCAAGGGATTTTCATGCACCAAATCCTTGGAGCATCTATTAAATCTTCAGAGGATATTCAATCAACGGATTTCCTCAACAAACTCTCGGATCCCTTGAAGCGCGCCCATGACCGACCGCCGGCTTGGCCAGCCTAGACGTACCCGCGTGCCAACTCGAGTCATCACCGGTCCATCAAAGAACCAGACCGTGCGCTACCTTTTGTTGACCACCGAAGAGACTTTAGAAGCCCCAGATCCAGATTGGCTCGAGCCAATCCTTCATTAGTTCGGAGCTTCGCCCATACCGACGCACCCTCTCGGTCAACCGGTCAACAACAAGACAACCTCGGTCTAAATTCGAACCAACCGATCCTTCGACCATGAATCACGGACACGGACTTCTCCAAAGTCAACATGAAGCGTTTGATCAATCCCAAGCCCGAAAGCTTCCTTCTTTTTAGACAATTAGTTCAACTTTATTTCTTCAAGTATTGTAATCGTTTTTATTGTTCAATAGAGAGAATTTTAGTAAAAATTGTGCAAAGCACCTTCTTCCCGAAAGGATCGAAGCTCCCTCTCGATAACTCCCCTCCGGTGAGTCATATCCGACCGAGCGTTATCAACCCTCGAGTGTTCATCGGTGAGTCATATCCGAGAAGACATTCAAGGTCTACCGAGTTCAATACTTTGATTGCTCAAGTATTGAATTGCCTTCATCCATCTCCTTACACCATCTTCATCCCCGAGCCATCAAATTACCTCCACAACCCGATTCCGGTCCACATTGTCACCACCGAGCCATCTCCATAAACTATCGAACCATTCCCGAAATTCCACCACCAAAACCCCTTGTTTCCATCACATTACGCTTCCGCAAACCCCATCTTAAATTGGCCCGAGCCAATTTGCCGATCGCCGTACACGCGACCTTCGCGACAAGTCCGACAAAGTGTGTGCGATCCTGGTGCCCGCTGCACACCAAGCCCTAAACCCTAAACCTTGGAACCCTGAACCATAAACCCAAAACCTTAAAGCCTTGGACTTAGAACCTTAGAACCTTGGAACCTCGAACCCTGGACCCAGAACCTTGGAACCCTGGAACCCTTATCGCTGAACACTGAACCCTTAAACACTAGACCCTAGAACCCTACAACACTATAACCTAAACCCTGGAACCCTAACCCTGGAACCTTGAACCCGAGAATCTTGAATCTTGAACCATGGAACCCTGAACCTTGGAAGCCTAACCCTAAACTTTTGAACATTAAAAACTTTAACCTTGAACCCTAAACTCTTGAACCCCAAACCTTGAAACTCTGAACCCTTGAACCCCAAACCTTGAACTCTGAGCCCTTAAACAATGAACCCTGAATCCTAAACCTTGAACTCTAAACCCTTGAACCCCAAACCTTGAAACTCTAAACCCTTAACTGTGGAACCCTAGAATTCTAGAACCTAGGAACCTCGTAACTTTAGAGGCTTAAACCTTTAACCCTAAACCTCTGAACCCTAAACCCTAGAACCTTGAACATTGGATTCTAAAACCTTGAACTTGAAACCCTGGAACACTAGAATCCTTAAACCTTGAACTATGAACCCTAAACTCTAAACCTTAAACCTTTGAACCTTAACTCCAAACCATGAACCTTTAAGCCTGAACCTTAAACCTTGAACATTTAAACAATAAAACCTCAAACCCTTAACCTTAAACCCAGAACTCTAAAATCTAAACCCTTAACCCTTAACCCTGAACACTGGACTCTGAACCCTAGAGCCCTAGAACCCTGAACCTTGAAGCCTTGAAGCCTTAAACCCTGAAAAACTCAAAACTTGAACCTTGAACAGTGAAACCCTGAATCTTGAACTCTGAACACTTGAACCTTGAAACCCTAAACCTTTGGACCCTAAACCTTAGAACCATGAACCCTAGATCCTAGAACTCTAAACCTTGAAACAACCAACTCTGAACCCTGAATTCTTGAATGCTGGAACCCTGAATCCTTAATGTTTAACCATAAACCCTAGAACCATGGAACCAAGAACCCTTAACTAGGGAGCCCTGGAACCCTTAACCCTAAACTTTGGATTTTAGATTCCCTGGAACCTTGAACCCTAAGCTTTGAACCCCGAAACCCTTCAACCTAGAACCTAGAACTTTGAACCCTAGAACCCTGAACCTTGGAATTTTAGACCTTGGAAAACTTGACCTTGAACCATGGAACCATGGGATCCTAAAACCCAGAATATGGAGCCTTGAACCCTTCAAGCCGGAACCATTAAACCTTAACACTAAACTTTGGTTAGAAACCCGTAAACCTAGTGGGCCTTGAACTCTTGAACCCTTAAACCCTTGAACCTTGAACCCTTGAACCTGAACCCTTGAACTTGAACTTTTAAACCTAGAACCCTTTGAACCACTAACCCTTGACATTGAACCCTAAAACTCTTGAACCCGATAACCTTGAAACCCAAAAACATGAAACCTTTAACCCAAAATGCTAAACAGTAAACCTTGGAACCCTCGATCATGAATCATATAAACCTAAAGCCATGTATCATTCAAACCCTGAAAACTAAACCCTGAAATACTACCCATAAACCTTAAAACCTAACCCTATAGCTTACACCCTAAACCCTGAACTCTAAACCCTGAACCTCGAAACCTAAAACCCTTGAACCCTAAACCTGAGCCTTCAATCCTAAACCGTGAAACCTGATAACCTTAGACCTTTAACCCTTAATCCGTGAACCCTCAAGTTTGAACCTTGAACCTTGAACCTTGGAACCCTAAACCCTTGGACCCTAATCCTTGGAACTTTGAACCCTGATGGAACGTCCTTCCTCATTTGAAATATATTTATCAATTTTTTTCTACTTGCAAGGGAAAACACTTTCTTATAAAATTGTTCAAGGCAATCATAAAAACTTAATTTACTTAAAAGACATTTACAACATATTAGGTGCAGTAAACTATTTACAAGCTATATATATAAAGTTTAAAATTGAATTTCCTAACCTTTATTTACAATTGTTCAAAATCTTTGCCCACAGATAAAAATCTGATCAAACAGCAATAACCACTCCTGTAAACAAAGCAATCAATCTTGTACACCTCTAAGTGCACGTCTTCCTCACCTACATCATAAAACTCCTCTACAAGCATAAGGCTCAGTAAGTAGTATAAGATATGCATGACCATGTACATGATGTGCATAAGTAAAATAATTTTTTGCTTTCATCTTGTGTCTTTTTTTCTTTTAATTTCTATACTTTCTCATTATTGGAGCTTCCTCGCAAGGAACGAGAGACCATAAACATGAGTCCACCTAACGAGACCGCCAGCTCAATTTCAAGGGTCGAGAGACCACAAATTTGAGTCCACCTTGTCGAACAACCAACTCAAACCCATACGATAAGAGGCGTCACATCGTATGAAGGTGGATAGGCACCATATGACCTCCATGAGTCAGCCAATTCCACCTTCTCCATAACTTGATCTTGAATTTACGTACATTTATGCATTATGATGTGCCACGGATTAGCACATCTAGAAGCGGAAGCAAACTATTTTCTAATGAGTTTGTTGATTTTGTAGGAAGCTTGTTTTATAAAGGTTTAATCAAGAAGCCAAAGATGAAGGGCATGGTGAGCCCTAGTTGTCAAGTGGGGTTGATGCATTTCATGGGCCAACCACACTTGATGAAGGAAGAGGAGTTCAAGGGTGGCACATTAAGGTGGCCCCAAATCACCAAAACATGAAGGGGAAAACATGTTTTCCTTTTGACAACTTTGTGTAATAATTTAGTTAGTTTTATGTAATAATTAGGAGGATAATTAGTAGCTTAAATTTGTGCACATGTAAGGGTACTTAGTGTACCCGTGGCATGGAAGGGTGATCAAAACATCCATGGTGATGAAAACAACATTTCTGGTTTCGGCCCAAGCTGACCTTCGAGGCTTGTGCAGCCGTTTCGACAACCTTCCGGACCTTTTTTGGACAAACGTGCTTCTACAAAAATGTGACCCACATCTTAAGGTTTCCCGCATAGGGAAGATCATAAAATTTGGACAACAAATTCCCAGCCAACGATCGCCATTACAGAGGCCTCCAGAAGATGGAGCGGCCCAAGAGCATCCAACCCATGGTGGCTGATCCATGGCCATGTTTGGCCCCAACGGAAAGGAAGGCTGAATTTCATCTTTGTCCTTCATGGGAGCAGCATCTAGACGTCCATGGAAGTGCCCAACCATTAGCCCAAAAGATACAAGTGTTCAAGTCCATTTGATTATGGACAATGCATCATGGGTTTGGCCCATCTATTAGGTTTTTGGTTTTTCACGTGAAAACCATGCTAGCTCCTCTCTTGTTTTTCTTTTGTTGTAAGTTAGTAAACGTGGCTGCAAGTAGAAAGGTCTTAGGAAGCCTTAGGGGATGGGTTTTACCTTCCCTTAGTGACCATCACTCTTGTTAGTGATGAAAGTCAAGGGTGGGCCCCTTTACCATACCTTGATGTTGGTTTAGCACTTAGGACTTGATGTGCAACGGGAGCACATCATGGAACTAGCCCCGATGAGCACGGTCGAATTCAATAATTTTTGTGCTCATTTTTCAAGAAGCCTACCTTTGGAAACAATGCCCGAGTCAAATCGGGAAAAGTCAAGAATTTTGCGTGGTGGGCGGCGGAGCATGTCCTGCCACGACGCACACAGCGCGCCACTGTCCCGCCACGACAACGTGCCACTATCCGGCCACGACGCGCCCAACGTGCCACTGTCCAGCCACGGCGCGCCCAGCGTGCCACAGACCGCTCACGACGCTCCCAGCGCGCCACCCTGCGCGCCCAAGTGTCCCGCCCGTGACACGCCTGGGCCTCCGGGCCATGGCACGCCCAGCGCCCAGCCCAACGACCACGACCCTGATGTGCCGTCAATCTATGAGCGGCGCACCGTGATCGGGAGATGAGCGTACGCGTGACCGGAGGAGACAACGCGTACGGCGGTCGCAAAATTGGGTGGTGCGTTTTAAGGAATTGTTGTGCGGAAGTATAATGGGGTGGAAATAAGGGGGTTTGAAGGTGGGAATAATGGAATGGCTCGAATAAAAACGAAGGTGGTTCGGAGGGTAGTGGATGTACCAGAATCGGAAAGTTTTCGCTCGGGAAATTGGAATGGGAATTCGGGAGGCGTAGTTTTGTGGAGGTGGAGATGGCTCTTTGAACACTTGAACGAATAAGGATTCAAAGAGGTAGACCTTGCTTGCGTTCGGATATGACGCACCTTTCGCTCGCGAGGGTTGTCGATGTCTTGGCCGGATATGACGCACCAGAGAAGGATCGACGATATGAGGGAATTATCAAAAGGCTAGAAGCACTTTGTATTGATAAAAATTCACTAAGTTCATTAGAGGCTAAGTGCCTCTTAGATAGACAAAAACATAAAAGGAAAATACTAAGTAAGAATTGTAAGCCGTCAATCACGTTGGACGTCTAGGATCGTGTAGGCGCGAATCGGAGAAGGATCTTGAAGGCGCGAATCGGTGATGTGGCGCGAGATTTGTGGGATTGCTTGCTGTTGGTTGTAGCCGGGTCCGGGTGATCGGGCGCACGCGTTGTCATTGCCGGTATGTAGCTGGATCCGGGTGCTCAAGGAATGCGTCAGCGTCGTGGAGGGCGCGGCCGGGTCGCGGTCGGGTGCGCGCGCGGGTGGGCGCTGTCGGGTGCGCTGGTGTGCGCTGCCGGGCGCGCGCTAGAAGGAAATCCCGAGATTCTCGGGATTTTCCCGATGTGATTGGGATCACCGAGTTTCATGGGATTTTCCGTGTGCGAATCTTCCCTTATCTCTCTAGATGATATTTTCCCACTAAATGGCTCCTTCCATAAGATTTTGGCACGGCCGAAAATGCTAAGTGTCCGTGGGCTTCTTCCTTGTTGCTTGGGCTTCGGCCATGATGGATCGCGGGCCTTTAAACTTCGTCTTTCGTGACTTGGGCTGGCTCTTCTTACTCTTCTACGTCTCTAAGTGCTGAACGAGAATGTGGCGCCCGGCCACTTATTGAAGTGGGCCGAGCCCCTTAATGGGACTCGGCGCGGGCCATGTCGGCTGGCCCGCGTGGCACTGTCTGGGCGCAGTCCGTGTCGCAGCGCGCCGCGGCCGACCCGATGTGGGCGGTCTTGGCGCGTCTGGTCCTATCTTGCACCGTGTCCGTTGGCCCGATGTGGGCGGTCTTGGCGCTGTCTTCATTGTCCGATTCGGGGTGCCACGTGATGCATGCCCTCGGTTGACTTTGATCAAGCTCTGAGGGTTTCTCCATGATAATGTTCCCTACAAAATGAGAAACCAAGTTAGTATAAAACTCTCGGTCCGATGGGCCCGAGTCTCGTGGCACATCAGACCCGACCCCCAGCGTCCCGCCTTGGTGTGCCTAAAGTACGTGGGATGCGTACTAAGGCAACGAGGGTGCGTCGGGGAAGTTGGAAAATATGGTGGTTTGCGGTAAATGAGAAAAGGGCTCGGGCGTTTAGAGAGGTGAGGTGGAATTCGTCGGATAATAGGGGAAATGCGGAAGCTAGGTGATGGGAATGAGAGGACGGCTCGAGTGGAAATGGGGTTGGCTCGGGGAGGGGTGGTTAATGGTTCGGGATGGTGTGAATGCTGGAAGAATAAGTAGAATGGATCGGAGGTTGGATGATTTGGACACTTGAATGATCAAGTGTTCAATCGGTAGGCCTTGGGTTCACTCTCGGATATGACTCACCGGAATGCACTCAAGGTTTGACGAGTCTTGGCCGAGAAGGACTCTTGGAGAAGACTCGTCGGGAAATGGAATTGATAATAAGGCTCTAAGCACTTTTAATTATCAAATTCAACTTGCTTACAATGAGGCATGTAAGCCTTAATTTATAGACAAAATAAAACATAAAATTTAAACTTAAGAAAATAATAAGGAGCCGTCGGATATCTTTGGATGCAAGCTCGCCGTTGATGCCTTGTAGCCGTTTAGGAGATAGCCATTTGCCATTTGAATTTGAAATACTAGCCGGTTTGAAGCTTTGAATTCGAATGGCACTTAGCCGTTTGGAAGCTCGGTGGGGAGTATCTTGACTTGAGGGTGGCCGAGACCCTTAATGTGGCACGGCGTGGGCCGTGTCGCACTTCGGGTAGGCCGAGCCTTGTGGGTGCCAAGTGAGCACTCGTCTTGGTTGCTCTCTATCAACCTCGGTTGGAGTTGCCAAGGCTAATGTACCTGCAAAATGAGCAACTAAGTTAGAAAATGGGGTGATGGCCGAGGGTGTTGCCGATGGGCTCGATGTTACGGTGTCCGATGGGCTTGGTAGCACATCATCCTCCCGGGGTACTTGAGGATTTGCCCTCAAATCAGTCTCCGCGGGGTCCTCATCGGGGTCCAAGTAAGGAGATAAGTCTTGGACGTTGACCGTGGCTAATACTTCGGGATCTCCCGGAAGTTCAATTTTGTAGGCGTTGGGGTTGATCCTCTCGATCACCCGGAAAGGTCCTTCAGCCCTTGGGAGTAATTTGGCGTGCTTATGTTTGAGATGCCTTGTCTTGAGCCAAACAAGGTCTCCCTCATGAAAAATTTTCTCCCTTCTCTTCCGGTTGGCGGCCGCGGCATATTTGTCATTCTTTTTCTCAATGTTGCTCTTAATTTGTTCGTGCATCTTTTGAATAATCTCGGCCTTCTTGAGGCCGTCCGGATTGGCAACTTCTTGGGCCGGTAATGGTAGTAGATCCAATGGTGTTGTAGGATTGAATCCGTAGGCCGCTTCGAATGGGCTCATGTCCGTGGTGGAATGTTTGTACCGGTTGTATGCAAACTCTATATAAGGTATTTTTGTATCCCATTTTGTTGGCTTCTTTCCAATAAAACTTCTGAAAATTGCTCCAAGTGTTCGGTTGACCACCTCGGTTTGGCCATCCGTTTGTGGGTGAAATGCCGTGCTAAACAATAATTTTGTGCCAAGTCGAGCCCAAAGAGTTCTCCAAAATGTGCTGAGGAACTTACCATCTCGATCGGAAACTATTGATTTCGGGATGCCATGTAGTCGAACTATCTCTTTAAAAAGTAAATCGGCAATGGCCGGAGCGTCGTGGGCCGTGTGACATGGGACAAAATGAGCCATCTTGGAGAATCGGTCAACTACCACCATGACCGAATCCTTTCGGTTGTTGGTTCGTGGAAGGCCCACCACAAAATCCATGCTAAGAGCTTCCCATGGATGGTCGGGTACCGGTAATGGTAGATATAATCCTTGGGCCAAATTTCTCGTCTTGGCCTTTTTGCATACTCCGCACCTTTCCACAAAACGGTGTACGTCTCGGAATTGCTTGGGCCAATGGAAGTGTTCCTTAAGGGCTTCCCAAGTTTTCTTTTCTCCAAAATGTCCCGCAAGTCCACCTCCGTGAGCCTCGGTGATGAGAGACTCTCGGATGCTTCCTTTTGGGATGCATATTCTTCCACCTTTCATAAGGTATCCCTCGGACACCTTGTAACCGTGGGCTTCTCCTTTGTTAGCCGCATCAAAAATAAGGCCGAAATCTGCATCATTAGGATATAGGCCTTTAATCCACTCAAACCCAAAGAACCTTACCTTGAGCTCGGTCAAGAGGACGCTCCTTCGGGAGAGTGCATCGGCTACTACATTGGTGTCACCCTTTTTGTATTTGATGATGTAAGGGTAACGTTCCAAGAATTCGATCCACTTGGCATGCCTTCGGTTAAGCTTGCCTTGACTCTTGATAAATTTAAGAGCCTCATGGTCCGTATGGATGATGAACTCTTTTGGCAACAAATAATGTTGCCAAACTCCAATTGCTCGGATGAGTGCATATAACTCTTTGTCATACGTTGAATAATTGATCACGGCACCCTTGAGCTTCTCGCTAAAATAAGCAATTGGCCGGCCTTCTTGCATTAGTACCGCGCCAATGCCCGTACCCGAAGCGTCGCACTCGATCTCAAATACCTTGTTAAAGTCTGGGAGTGTGAGCACGGGCGCCTCGCATAGCCGTGTCTTGACCGTGTCAAATCTTCGTTGACATTGTTCGGACCATGTGAAAATTTGTCCCTTCTTGGTCAACTCGGTCAATGGGGCCACAATAGTACTAAAACCTTGAATAAACTTTCGGTAAAAATTAGCTAACCCGTGGAAGCTTCGAATGTCCGATACATTTTTCGGGGTTGGCCATTCTTGGATAGCCGAGACCTTGTCGGGATCCACCTCCACTCCGTGTCCGGAAATGATGAAGCAGAGGAAATGGATCCGGGTTTGTGCAAACGCGCATTTCTTCCGGTTGCCGAAAAGCCGGGTGTCCCGTAGTGTCTCGAAGAGCCTTTCCAAATGTGCTAAGTGGCTCGGAAGATCTGCACTGTATACAAGTATATCATCGAAATAAACGATGATAAACTTACCAAGGTATTCTCGGAGCACATGGTTCATCAGCCGCATGAAAGTGCTCGGTGCGTTGGTGAGTCCGAACGGCATGACTAGCCACTCGAACAATCCATACCGTGTCTTGAACGCGGTCTTCCACTCATCGCCCTCGCGCATCCGGATTTGGTGATAGCCGAACTTAAGGTCAACTCGGGAAAAGACTTTTGCTCCACTAAGGTCGTTGAGTAAGTCATCGAGCCGTGGCATGGGAAAACGGTATTTGGTGGTAATGTCGTTGATGGCTCGGCTGTCCACGCACATCCGGTATGAACCATCCTTCTTGGGCACCAAGAGTGCCGGTACCGCGCATGGGCTCAAGGATTCTTTGATGTATCCCTTGTCCAAAAGCTCTTGGACTTGGGCTTGCAACTCCTTGGTCTCTTCCGGATTCAAGCGATAGGGTGGCCGATTGGGCAATGTGGCTCCCGGTTGAAAATCTATTTGGTGCTCGATCCCTCGGAAAGGTGGTAATCCTTTGGGAAGTTCCTCCGGGAACACATCATGAAAGCGCTCCACCAATTTTTGCACGGGCTCCGGAATTTCTTCTTCACGTTGACTCTCGGATTCCCTATGGATAAGAACCATTAAGGGCTCACCTTGTTGGAGTGTTCGGGCAAGCTCCTTTCGGCCCATGACAAGGGTCATTTTGGCTCGGGCCGC
>QAOC01012478.1:0-16984 GCA_003255005.1 Begonia fuchsioides | reverse complement strand
TCGGAGGCAGCCTCATCATCACTTACCACGTCCCCGGTGTCATCGATGATGGTCATGATGCGTCGGTTAGGACATTGAGCCGCAACATGACCACGGCCCAAACACTTGAAACATTGGATTTCTCGTGCTCTTGGCGCTTCTTTTGGGGCTTCTCGTGGTTTCGGATCCGTACCTGGCCGAGGTTGAGGCACCCATGGTTTGGGCGCCGAGGGCGGGACACGTTGCTCGGCTACGGGCATGGGCCGGTAGGGTGCGGTTGGTCGAGCTAATGGCCGTAGGCTTGAACCCTTGCTTTTTCTCTTGATTTGTCTTTCGACCCTTAGAGTCATTTGAATGAGATCATCAAATGTCCCGAGGGGCTGCAATTCCACGACGTCGCCAATGTCTCGGTGTAGGCCTCGTGTGAACCGGGCCATCATTTGTTCGGTGGGCTCGGCTAGATCGCAACGAATTCTCAATGTCTCAAACTCGTTGAGGTATTCATCCACCGTCATATTACCTTGGCGAAGTCCTTGTAGTTGTAGAAAAAGGTCTTGCCGATAATGACTCGGAACAAACCTTTTTCGCATGTGATTCTTCATGACCCTCCATGATGTGATTTCATCTTCATGCTCTCTTCGTCATTGGACCCGTAAACTATCCCACCAAAGGGCTGCATAGTCCGTGAGCTCGAGAGAGGCAAGTTGAACTTTGAGTTTCTCCGAATGGTTGTAAAGGTCAAATACCTTGTCAACCTTTTCCACCCAATCGAGAAACGAGTCTCCATCGGATGACCCTTTGAATGTTGGTAGATTTATCTTCGGGAGTCTCCACTCATCTTCCCGATCCACGTGTTGATCCGGGATGATCTCTTCATCGGAGTGGTCCGAGTCGTGATGCGGGGGTCGGCGGGCGCCGGCTCCATGTCGTCGCGCTGGCTGGGGTGCGGGTGCAGGTGGTTGCGGCCGAGGCGTCATCTCGTCCAGCCGATGTAGAAAGATGTCCATTCTTCTGTTCATAGCTTCAAATTGCCCTTGGATGATAGGGTCAATTTCTCGTGGCTCGGATGCAATGGTGGGCTCGGATGTAGTGGCTTGATCACGGTTAGCCATGTGAATGGCACCGCTTCGGGTATTCATGGTTTGAGAGGGTAAAGAAAAATTTTAAAACGAGGGGAAAAAGAATCTTTGGCTCTGATACCAAATGGTGTGCCTAAAGTACGTGGGATGCGTACTAAGGCAACGAGGGTGCGTCGGGGAAGTTGGAAAATATGGTGGTTTGCGGTAAATGAGAAAAGGGCTCGGGCGTTTAGAGAGGTGAGGTGGAATTCGTCGGATAATAGGGGAAATGCGGAAGCTAGGTGATGGGAATGAGAGGACGGCTCGAGTGGAAATGGGGTTGGCTCGGGGAGGGGTGGTTAATGGTTCGGGATGGTGTGAATGCTGGAAGAATAAGTAGAATGGATCGGAGGTTGGATGATTTGGACACTTGAATGATCAAGTGTTCAATCGGTAGGCCTTGGGTTCACTCTCGGATATGACTCACCGGAGTGCACTCAAGGTTTGACGAGTCTTGGCTGAGAAGGACTCTTGGAGAAGACTCGTCGGGAAATGGAATTGATAATAAGGCTCTAAGCACTTTTAATTATCAAATTCAACTTGCCTACAATGAGGCATGTAAGCCTTAATTTATAGACAAAATAAAACATAAAATTTAAACTTAAGAAAATAATAAGGAGCCGTCAGATATCTTTGGATGCAAGCTCGCCGTTGATGCCTTGTAGCCGTTTAGGAGATAGCCGTTTGCCATTTGAATTTGAAATACTAGCCGGTTTGAAGCTATCCATTTGAAGCTTTGAATTCGAATGGCACTTAGCCGTTTGGAAGCTCGGTGGGGAGTATCTTGACTTGAGGTTGACACGGCATGCATGGTGGTCTTCGGATTTTGAATGAGCTTTGACACGGGGAGGCGCGGGCGGAACATTGTAGATTTGAACGTGCGCGGACTTTGTGTTGACATGGTCTTGCGTGGCTTCCCGTTGTTAATTTGAATGTGTGGAGATCGGGGTTTATATACCGTGCGCGGGTTGCCCGTTGGAGTTTTGAACATGTCTTGACCTTGTGTTGACGAGGTGTTGACCGAGCGGCAAGGTGAGCGTGGGCGGGTTCAGCCGGGTGGTCGTGCGCTGGGCTTGGGCTGAGACGGATAGCCGGGTGGGCGTGCTCGCTGATCGTGTTGACTGGGCGCTGGGGTCTTCGCTGTGTCCGTCTTGGGTTGACACGGCGCTGACCGTGTCTCCTGGGCGCTGGGGTCTTCGCTGTGGTTGACACGGCGCTGACCGTGTCTCCTGGGCCAGTGCTGCGCGGCCTTGCCGAACGATTTTCTCCAATGGGCGCACTATAATTTGACTCGTGCGTTTGCTTTCATCTTTGGGCCGGGCTTCTATTATTCTTCAAGTCTTTATTTGCTGAAAAGAAATGTGACACTTAGTCACTTATTTACGGAGGTGGCCGAGACCCTTAATGTGGCACGGCGTGGGCCGTGTCGCACTTCGGGTAGGCCGAGCCTTGTGGGTGCCAAGTGAGCACTCATCTTGGTTGCTCTCTATCAACCTCGGTTGGAGTTGCCAAGGCTAATGTACCTGCAAAATGAGCAACTAAGTTAGAAAATGGGGTGATGGCCGAGGGTGTTGCCAATGGGCTCGATGTTACGGTGTCCGATGGGCTTGGTAGCACATCACGCCTCAGGGCCATGACAAGCCCAGCGCCCAGGATCCGGTCCATGACATGCCCAGCGCCCAGGATCCGGTCCATGACACGCCCAGCGCCCAGGATCCAGGCCATGACACGCCCAGCGCCCAGGATCCGGGCCATGACACGCACTGCGCGCGCCCAGCCAAGACGCGCGACACGGCCAGCGCGAGTCCAGACATTGCGCACGGCCATAAAGACCAGCCCACGGACAGCGCGGACCATGATGCACGCGGGCTCGAAGACACAGGCACCACCCGCGACGCGCGCGGCCTAGAAGACACGGCCACGACCCCGGCCCGTGCCACGGCTGAAACCCTCTAGGGTTTTGGCCCACAAGAATAAGTGGCCCACGTGGACACAAGTAGGAGTAGCTAGCCATAGAAGTGGAAGAAGTGCAGGCCCAAGGATGGAGGACGAATCCGCTAAGTGTCAAAGACAAGGGGGCTCGGCCAACCCAAAGCCTTTTGAGGCGTACATCCAAAAGGGCCGAGCCATTATCATTATTTGACGTCCTAAGGAGCTTCGGAGGACAGCGTTTTAATTTGGCCCACGCTAATCGTTCAGGAGCCGAGACATGTTGCCGAGCCCACGGCCCAAACAGGCCAGAACACGGCCACCTGACACGGCCCACACGGGCCAGGACACGGCCACCTGACACGGCCCACACGGGCCAGGACACGGCCACCTGACACGACCCAGACGAGTCAGGACACGGCCACCCGGCACGGCCCAGCGTGCCCAGATACGGCCCACCGTGCCCAAGATACGGCCCACTCGTGCAATGTCCAGATTAACTCGGCACATTCAATCACCAAATCTTCAGAATCATAACAACCGAGTGAATCCCATGATTTTTGCCAAGTTTGCTGCATGGGACACGAGTTCATCCGAGGCGTCCATCGAATCTGACGACCAACATTTCTTCTTAGTTTTTATGCTTTGTTTTCTTTATATTCCGAACACTTTCATTGTTTTTACTTAGTGAAAATTTGATAATACAAGTGCTTCGAGCCTTTTTATCAAACTCCCTCAAATCGACCAAGTTCTCCGGTGCGTCACATCCGGCCAACAAACGTCAACCCTTAGCCGAGACTCGGTGCGTAACATCCGAGCCACGACCAAGGTCTACCGATCCAAACACTCCCGGTTACTTGAGTGTTTAGACCGCCGCCTCCTCACCGCCATTCCCGACAGCCTCCGTCACCGCGCACCACCACGGTAACCGCCTATCTCTCCCTCTCGAACCACTCTTCTATTCCTTCGAGCCATTCCATCATATCCTTCACCCCACTTCCGCAAACACCTTATTTACCGAGTGAAATACTCTCCGTTTTCCATAAATCCCGAGTTTACACCATCCGCGCCCTAATCCTCCTTCCCGGGCGCATCCCGAGCATCCACGGTAAGCCTTAGCGCGATCCCCGCGACCGAAGGCACACCAGGACTATAGGTGATAATCATGTGCCTTTTGTAGCTCGTGGGAAGGAGGGTTTTTACCCTTCCTTTCTCAGCATTTGCAGATAGAAAATGTTGAATGTTGAAGCTTGAAGCTCTCCCCATTTTCTCTCACGGCAAAGCAAATTCAAGGTGAGTAATATCCTTGATCTTTGGTTTGTAACGGTGTTGGTGCCTTGCTAGAGCCACTAAGCCCTATTCCAATCTCCCTTCCTCACTTGTTTAGGATCAAAGGCGAGTTTGGAAGTCCCATAGCTAACCTTCCATTTTGTTGTTTGCATTTGTGTTTTATCTTTGTTGTTGGTTGCTGTTTTTGGGTGCTTACCCGAGTGAATTTGTGCAACAAAAGTCCAATTCGTGCCATTTCTGTTTTCCGTGAACAAAAGTCCCCAATTTTATGGCTGTGAGTTCCTCTTTCATGGCTTGAAATAACTGTTCTTTCTGTTTAGCCATAGCCACCTCCCTTTAAAAGTTATGCTTGTGTTTTCCCACTGCTTCCTACCCGAGTTCCTGAAATCGGGCAACTCTGTCCATTAATTTTCTATCCAGCATAACTCCTAGCCTACTCATGCTTTTTCTGTGAAACTACTTGCATTGTCTTCCCCTTTGATTGAAGTTGTTTTCTGCTTATTTTTACGATCCCAGACTCCCTGCATTGGAAGTTGTGTAGAAGTTTCCCCATCACCCATGCACTGTTTTCTTCCTGTTTGTCTGTTTCTGCATCTGAAAGTGTCTCCGTGTATTTTAATGTTCCGCACGTGCTTGTAAGCTGAAATTCGGGTCACACTTAGTCCACTTCCTAAATTTTCATTTGGCTGAGTTTATTTGACTTAATCCTGTATGCATTTGGAATATTAACCGTTACACCTCACTGTTTCTGTCTTGGACTTTCTCCTTGGCAGATTACCCTTGTGTCTTCTTTCTCCCGACACTTCTCATAACCCCGAGCATGTCACATTAGATGATGAATGTGACACACTTCAAGTATGGGGGAAGCAATTTGAGCTAATCGGGTATAAAACAGAAACAGAATAGTTACCAAAAATGGGTGAATTTTAGAGAGATGGATCTCAAGTTTCATACTCAGTTAACATTTGAGATTTGGAGAGATGGTTAAAGAGGGAATGGAGAGCTTAACCTCAAAATTTGAGATACAAAGCTTAAGGGAATCGGAAGTTACGTAGGTGAGAGTATGGGGTATTTCTGGTAAGAGAGAGAAAACAGAACAGGGCTGAAAATGGATGAACTTTGAAATGATGGTTTTCAGGTCGCCTACGGAGTTTGCTCCTGAAATTTTGAGGGATGTTTATGGGATGAGTGGAGAGTTTAAAATCAAAAATTTGAGCTTAAAAACATTAATGAAATGAAAGTGATGCAGATGAAGGCGTCGGGTTCTCAAACAGAAAGATTGAAACAAGAAATGGTGGTGTTTCGGAAAATGTAAGAAAACGAAGATGGAGAAGAGCCAATGGGAAATTACAACCCTAATGTCCACTTTGAAGTGGCTGAAGACGTGTAGCAAGGCCTAGCTCACCCTTAGCTCAAAGGAAAGAAAAAACCAAAGGAAACCCTCGGAATATCGCCGGATATTACTCGCCGGAGAAACAACAAGTCTTGGGATAAAATCGCCAAGGAAGAGATGCACAAAGCAATCTTAATTTTCTCAAGTCCAAAAGTGACACAAAGAGGTGCCAAAAGTGGTATTTATAGACCCTTGGCAGTGATCAAAAAGCTCAATCCAATGGCTCAAAATTGA
The DNA here is from genome assembly GCA_003255005.1 of Begonia fuchsioides. NCBI lineage: Eukaryota > Viridiplantae > Streptophyta > Magnoliopsida > Cucurbitales > Begoniaceae > Begonia > Begonia fuchsioides. Next base: position 11,041 of record QAOC01012478.1, on the reverse strand, counting down.
GTTACCCGATTTAGGTTTTGCATACAAGAACAAGCAAAAATGATGACCTCCTTCAATGGGCAGGTGATGATGGCTCTCTAGGGTGGATCCTCTTCAAGGGCGGCCATTTATTGTGAGAAAGCCGTGCTTGCAGCTGGTTGCTTGTGGAGTTGGTTTACATCACCTTTTGCCAAAAATAGAAACACAAAAATAGCAACCCACTCACATAAACTTCAAGCAAAAACCATGCCCCAAACAAAGGGCCCTTAAAGCATTGTTTGTGCAAAGGAAAATAAATGGATTGGGCCAATAAAAAGGGTGAAGAAAGTCGGTCATCTTCAATTTGGCTCGAGTTTGTGCCAAGTTCTCGGATCTGGCCTAAACCCGGCCTCTACCCGACCTCTACCCGCTTCCTTGTGCTTCTCGGCTTCCTTCTTGAATTCCCGAGCTATCCTCCCATTTGATGAGGTGCTTAGGTTGTTCTTCATCCTTTGGACTTGGTTCGTCCACGAAATTACTGAATGCTTCATCACCTACAAAAAAAACAAACTTGTTAGAAAATCCCTGACCTCGGGCTTGGGTGATTGCTCCTTGAGGGGATGCATCTCGAGGCATGTCAGAATGCGTCCCATACCACCTTCATCATCCGTTGAGTGACATTTTGAAAACATGCATGAGAAAAATTTTTGGTATCTTTCATAAAACATGATGAATGGACATGATTCATATATATGCATGACATGATAATCTAATTTAAGTACAAGCAATATAATGCATCAAACATTTCCCAAGTCAACCATAATAAACATTCATAGTATACTTGACTTAACTTAACTCTTGACTTATGAAAATACAAAAACATCAAACAATGTTAATCAATCACCAATCAAACCTATAGCACTTGGGTCGGTGTACGGTGAAATACACCACAACAGAATATCATTAATAACATTATCATAAAAAAAACAACTCTTAAGACATTCTAACTTAATGGATATCTAAGTAATCATACACATCATCCTTATGTCCTATCCTTTGTGATGTAGTCCCGCAAGGGGCCAAACACATGCACGAATTACTTGGATTCCTTAGCTTTAGTTTGGTATTCTGAATCCTTAATGATCCAATGAGCTTGCTTATATACCTTAACATCATAAAATAAAACAATATAAGCCAAACTCAGAAAACCCTGTTTCACAAGAAAATTGTGCCATCCATAACTTTACCGAAAGCACTCATATCAAAACACTTAAGGTACCAATTTAAACCTTAAATTGTTGGCTATACTTCATTAGCTGACATCATGACTAATTTCTAACTCGAAGATTTCGTAAAACTTGCATTCCAGAAACCGGGTAACATGACTTATAATTTCTATACCCATAAACTATCTTTACAATAATCCAACCTAGAACAAAATTATGTGCTGCTGAATAACAAACTTTGTACCTCAAGGTTAAGTTCGTGGTCTTCCTTCCTCCTTTCACCTGTAACCCTTAAATACAAAAATTCTTGTACTAAACACTAAAACCTCATACTTTGATTTCAAACCCTAATTTTTCTCACACGAATTTGGAGAGGATCTTAGAGATGAGAGAGAGCTGCAAGAGAGAGCTAAGAGAGAGAGCTGAGAGAGAGATTTGAGGGTTGTGATGGCTAATAGCTGAAGACTCTTCAAATTTTATCCCTTTGGAAGGTGAAGAGTCATGTGGTTCAAGCATGAGGTGTAACCATCTAAGATCACCACCTCTTCATGCATGAGGTGTCACCATCCTTTTCACCTGGCACTTCCATATTGGTTCATCCTTAATTAATCATGTATTGACTTTCCTAAAATTACATTGAAAAGTTAATATTTTAACAATAAGATGTCGACGTCTCATTCAAGGTGTCTGTAACAACCCTCAGTTATTTTATGAATTTTGTGATTTTAAAATGAAAGTGTTTAAGATTGTTTTATGAATGTCGCTTAAATATTAGAGTGTTAAGGTATTTTGAATAAATTTGGCCTACCCTAGAATTGAAGAGGGGTCGACACAATATATAGTTTTGGTCAACCCCAGGATCGAAGAGGGGTCGACACAACATATAGTTTCGGTCAACCCAGAATTGAAGAGGGGTCGACACAATATATAGTTTCGGTCGACCCCAGGATCAAAGAGGGGTCGACACAATATATACTTTGGGTTGACCTCAGGATCAAGAAGGGGTCGACATAAAATAGTCCTTTAGTATTCTTTCGGTCGACACAACAGACAAGCGGTCGACACAAAGGACTCTAGGGAATAGATTTGGTCGACACAATTGGACGAGCGGTCGACACATTCATACATGCCATTGAAAAGTCAGCCAAAACATGGGGAAATCCGATTGATGGGCGTAAAGGAAAGGTTGATTTTTCTTAATTAAGAGATAAAAAAGAATAGTCTGCCATTCCCCTACCACCATGGTTCTTTTACCTATTTTCTAAGAGCTCTCACGTCTTGATAAGGAAGAGTGAGATTTAGAAAGAAAAGAAGTTCCGTGAGAGAAAAGAGTAAGGAGGTGTTATCTCAAGAGAAGGGAAGTGGAAAACTCTGAAGTTTTTGTGGAAACTGAAGTTCAAGGTAATATTTTCTATTTTCTTAAGTTCTTTTAAGTTCAGTAAGGTTAACATGATAGTAGTATTTGAATTGATGGATAAAAATGAAGGATTTCATGTAGATTTTAGAAAATGAGTTAAGTATGGACAACGTTAGAGTTCTGGAGATTCGGTCGAGAAGTAGTAGGAATTAGAGTTTGTTTCCTTCATAATAGTTAAAGTACACTCTTAGAGTGATTTATAGCCGTTAAAATGACTCAATTCAGAGCTATGTATGAAAGGTTATGGACATTGCAAGTCAGTGTAAGGAAACTAGGGAGAGTTTGGGTCTACCCCTTGTAGTTTGGGTTGACCGATTCTCGATTTAAAAATGCGACGTCTCTGTTTTGCCAACATGGGTCGACCCCTAATAAGTTGGGTCGACCGGTCCACTATTTCCAGAGAAGTATGCTCACTAATATGTCCCGATACTTTATGCTACATTAGTTTTCTGAATTTAGTGTCTTCTAAGAAGTTATAGTAGACTCTTTAAGGAATAATTTGACACACGTAGCATCACAAATGGATCATTATCAAAGAAGTTATGGTTGTTCGAAGTTAATGAATTACGTTACTTGCGTTTTAGGTTTTCAAGAGCAGCAACATATTGATCAAGTTTTTCAATAAAGCTAAGGACCTAAGGTAAGTTAATGTTGCATGTGATTGGAATTTGCTGGATTGTTTGGGGTGTAATGCACAATACACCGACCTCAATTTATTTGAGGATATGTTTGTGTGCCTTGTTTGATGATTGATTTATTATTGGTGTTAGAATAAAGATGCATGTTTAGAATGTCTGCAATGTTTGAATTGTATATGTTGTTGCATGTTATCGTGTTCATGTGTTTTAATTGTTCATGCATCATGGTTTTAAGAAAAATACAAAAATGATTTACATGCATGATTTTCATGATAATATGCAACGGGTCGTTGAAGGAGGAGCTCGAGTTAGACTGCCTTGAGGGAGGCCAAATTGTGTCTACTCTCTCCCGTGGTACCTTCAACGATCAAATAATGAAAGAAATGAAATGAATGAAATGTACGTAAATAGTTACATGTTGGGCAGGGTTGAGGTTGGCTGTCCCGAGAGGTTGGACCAAATGGTACCTACTCTCCCCTAGACGGTATTACCCACATTAACTGGACTGTTAAGTGAAAGAAAAGAAAAGAAATGAACGATACTGAAAACTGCATTGTTTTTATAAAGCAGCATATGCATAAAGGTCTAGTAAATGTTTTATTATTATGAATTAACTTACTGAGCGTCAGGCTCATTAGATTTGCTTTGTAATGTAGGTGATGAAATAAATACTGTGGATTCTACTTACCGCTGATAGATGCTCAAAGTGGTGAAGTACGTCCATTGCTGAAGATTGTGGCTGTTAGTGCGATTTTGACCGGTGGGTGGCTCATGTAAATGGAAATGTTTTGTTTGAAAACTAATGTATAATACTATGTTTAGTTTATAACAGTTTTGTAATAACTTGGTCTTAACGTTAAGGTAAAAGTATAATTTGGATTATTTATTACGAATATAATCGATTTTGATGAAGTTAAATAAAAGTCTTCCGCTGTACTTTATCTCAAGGATTTGTAATTGATAAGTTTTACCTTAAAGTGAGTATGTGTGTAAAAAAAAATTAATTAAGCAAAAGGAAAAAACCGGGCGTTACATTATGGTATCAGAGCACACCGGATTTTAAAATCATTTATGCAGACTGCCTAACAGCACAAACCTTCACATGGAGATACTTCATACACTGTAAGTTTATTTATGATGATATTATTGTTTGTATTTATGGGTTGCTAAATTTTTAAGGCTTAGTTCATTATGCCGAGAGGACAAAGAAGGGAAATGGAAGGCGGAAATTATGCAATTAAAAAGCTAACTGATATAGTGGATCGTCAGCTTCAGCAATTAGAACGATATATGGCAAAGGAAGAACAAGGAGGTTTTCGTTCGAATGTTGCTGGAGAGTTAAGTTGTGAAAGATTTCGACGACTTAATCCACCTAACTTTGATGGACATGCAACAGATCCAACTTATGCTGAAGAGTGGATCCGAACGATTGAAGATATGTATGATTATGCCAAGATTGAGGAAGATGAGAAAGTTAATTGTGCAGTCTTTATGCTGTCAAAGGATGCACGTTACTGGTGGGACACTATTAAAGCGACCACAAATGTGAAAGAAATGTCATGGAACAAATTTAAGGAGATCTTTTATGACAAATATTTCAATCATGCAGTTCGAACAAGTAAGTTGGTAAAATTTGCTCAATTACGCCAATTTGGATCCGTATCGGAGTACATACGGAAATTTGAAGCATTATCTTGTTTTGCTCCACACATGGTGGCCACTGACGAACTCAAGGTACATCAATTCATTCAATGGCTGAAAGTTGAAATATATAGAGGAGTAAAGATCTCCGGGACGAAAAATGTACCTTATTCAATGGTGGTGACAAAAGCCCTAGAAGTGGAAGAGGCTGAAATAAAATTCCAAAGGGAGAGGGAGTCTCCGAAGAAATTTTTTAAAGAAGTGCAGCATCAACCAAATAAGACATTCCATCAATCAAAAGGTGCAAAACGACCCAATGACAGAAAGATTGAGCAAGGGAAAGGAAAACGTGTACAAGAGTTTTCTCAAGTTAAAGAATGTCCGAAGTGTCAGAAACGACATTTTGGAGAATGAATAGCTGGAACTGGTAGATGTTTCAAATGCAAGGAGATAGGTCATATTGCAAGGTATTTTCCAAAAGTGAACAAAGATCAAATAAAGGTGGCACCAATGGTTTTTGCACTTATCGAATCTGATAATGAAGAACAACCTGTGGTGGTGTCAGGTACTATTTTAGTTAATGGCGTTACTGCTTACACATTGATAGATTCTGGTGCCTCTCATTCGTTCATGTCATCTACATTCATGGTTAAAATGAAATGTTCACCGGTGGTAGCTGAACATGTTTATGATGTAATGTTGCCATCTGGAGAGGAATTACATCTGAATTATGTCATGCTGGATTGTATTATTTCGGTAAATGGTAGAAACTTACAAGCTGATTTTATAATTATGGATATGAAAGGGTATGATATTATATTGGGGATGGACTGGTTATTTCAGCATTTTGCAACAATTAATTGTAGAGCCATAATAGTATGTTTCCAGCCTCTGAATGCTGAATGGTATTCTTTTCAAGCAATGAAAAGTACCAACAGAACACCTATCATATCATCTATTAAAGCCCAAAAATTATTGAGAAGCGGTTGTTTTGGGTTCTTAGCAAGCATAATTGATACTCGAATGCAATGTGGTGCAAAATTACAAGATATTCCAGTGGTGAAAGACTTCTCAGATGTATTTTTAGACGATTTACCAAGACTACCCCCCAGATCGAGAAATTGAGTTTGTAATCGATATATGTCCAGGAGCAGAACCAGTATCAAAGAATCCATATAGAATGGTGCCTATAGAATTAAAATAATTGAAGGCGCAATTGGAGGAATTAGTATGCAAAGGCTTTATACGTCCAAGTTTCTCGCCATGGGGAGCTCCAGTGTTATTTGTTAAGAAGAAAGATGGATCACTGAGAATGTGTATTGACTACAGAGAATTAAATAAATTAACGATCAAGAACAAGTATCCACTTCCAAGGATTGATGATTTATTTGACCAACTCCAAGGTGCACAGGTGTTCTCAAAGATCAATTTAAGATCAGGATACTATCAACTGAAGGTCAAAGTGAAAGATGTCCCAAAAACAGCATTTAGGACTCGATATGGACATTACGAGTTTTTGGTGATGTCTTTTGGATTGACTAATGCTCCTGCTGCCTTTATGGATCTAATGAATTACGTATTCCAAGAGTATCTAGATAAATTCATAATTGTGTTTATCGACGATATTCTCATATATTCTCAAATAGAGGAAGAGCATATGGAACATCTAAAGGCAGTATTATCAACTTTGAGACGACATATCTTATATGCTAAGTTTTCTAAATGTGGATTCTTGCTTGATAGAGTTAATTTTCTTGGACATGTAGTATCCAAGGACGGTATTTCTGTTGATCCATCAAAAGTCCAAGCAGTGATGGACTGGCCACAGCCAAGGAATATTAAAGAGGTACGTAGCTTTCTTGGGTTAGCTGGCTATTATCGAAGATTCATTGAAGGATTTTCAAAAATAGCAATCCCTTTGACCCGATTAACGAAGAAAAATGTGAAGTTTTGGTGGTCAGGTGAATGTGATAGAAGTTTCCAGAACTTGAAACAAAAATTGACATGAGCCCAATTTTGACAATTCCAACTGAGGACGGTAAATTCACAATTTATTGTGATGCTTCCAAAATTGGATTAGGTTGTGTATTGATGCAAGAAGGAAGAGTGATCGCTTACGCATCAAGGCAATTAAAAGGGTATGAGCAAAATTATCCTACTCATGATTTAGAATTAGCTGCAATTGTTTTCGCATTAAAAATATGGAGGCATTATTTATATGGGCAACAATGCGAGATATTTTCAGACCATAAGAGTCTGAAGTATTTATTCACCCAAAAAGACCTGAATATGAGGCAACGAAGATGGCTCGAATTCGTAAAAGATTATGAGTTTGAAATCAAATACCACCCCGGCAAAGCTAATGTGGTAGCTGATGCATTGAGTAGGAAGTTCATACCAATCCAATTGGAAATGTCTATAATGCTTCAATCTGAAATTCAAAAGTCTCGCTTAGAAGTAGTGTCAAATTTGAGTTGTATGCTTGCAGCATTATCTTTGAAGCCAACTCTTATGGAAGAAATCAAAGAAGCTCAATTGGAAGATCCAAAATATAAATGATATAAAATGGGCAAAAAGCCAAATTCTTCTCACTTTAAGTGTTCGAATGATGGTGTTCTGAAGTTTAAAGATAGATGGTATATTCCGGAAAAGCAAGAATTACAGAAGAAAATATTATTGGAAGCCCATTCTTCTACATTTACGGTGCATCCAGGAAGCACTAAACTGTATCAGGATTTAAAACAGCACTTTGGTGGCCGAATATGAAGGAGGACGTAGCAAAACATGTGGAATTTTGAGTCACGTGTCAAGAAGTTAAAGCTGAACATCAAAGGCCTGCAGGAACGCTTCAGTCTTTACCAATCCCGGAATGGAAATGGGAGCATATAACAGTGGACTTTGTTGTAGGATTACCGAAAACAACAAAGGGGCATGATGCTATTTGGGTGATTGTTGATAGATTAACAAAGTCAGCCCATTTCTTACCGGTTAGAATGAATTTTTCTATGGATCAATATGTTAAATTATATGTTCAAGAGATTATAAGACTGCATGGAATTCCAGCATCGATAGTATCAGATCGTGATCCAATATTTACTTCAAAATTTTGGAAAAGTTTACATAAGGCAATGGGGACTACACTGTCTTTAGCACGGATTTTCATCCCCAAATTGATGGTCAAACCGAAAGAAAAATTCAAATATTAGAAGATATGTTACGAGCATGTGTATTGGATTTTCAAACTACATGGAGTAAGATGTTACCATTAGTGGAGTTTGCATATAATAATAGCCACCAATCAACAATTGGTATGGCCCCGTATGAGGCATTGTATGGGCAAAAATGTCAATCTCCATTGTATTGGGATGAAGTTGGAGAAGTAAAGTTGTATGGACCAGAAATTTTACAACAAACTGCAGATTAAGTGAAAGTTATTCGAGAAAGAATCAAAATAGCTCAAAACCGACTGAAACATTATGCAGATCAAAGGCGAAGAGAGCTAGAATTTGAGGAAGGCAATGAGGTATTCCAAAAGATTTCGCCTTTTAAGGGAGTAATGCGGTTTGGAAAAAGGGGAAAGCTTGTTCCACGATTTATTGGACCTTTCTTATTATAAAGAAGCTAGGTAAAAAAGCTTACATGTTGAAATTGCCCTCATCTATGGCTGGAATCCACAATGTTTTTCATATTTCAATGTTAAGGAAATGTGTACGCGATACTACTCATGTGATTGAAGATAGAAGTATTGACATCAAGCCTACTTTGACATATGAAGAAAAACCGGTAAGGATCTTGGATTCAAAAACAAAAGAATTGAGAAACAAGCAAATCCCTGTAGTCAAAGTCCTATGGAGAAACCATACAATTGAGGAAGCCACGTGGAAAAGGCAACAAGACATGATGACAAAGTATCCGGAACTTTTTGACATCTAAATTTTGAGGACAAAATTTTGTTAAGGAGGGTAGAATGTAACAACCCTCACTATTTTATGAATTTTGTGATTATAAAATGAAAGTGTTTAAGATTGTTTTATGAATGTCGCTTAAATAGTAGAGTGTTAAGGTATTTTGAATAGTTTTGGTCGACCCTAGAATTGAAGAGGAGTCGACACAATATATAGTTTCGGTCGACCCCAGAATTGAAGAGGGGTCGACACAACATATAGTTTTGGTCGACCCCAGGATCGAAGAGGGGTCAAGACAATATATACTTTGGGTCGACCCTAGGATCAAGAAGTGGTCAACATAAAATAGTCCTTTAGTATTCTTTCGGTCAACACAACAGACGAGCAGTCAACACAAAGGACTCTAGGGAATAGATTGGGTCGACACAATTGGACGAGCGGTCGACACATTCATACATGTCGTTGAAAAGTCAGCCAAAACATGGGGAAATCCGATTGATGGGCGTAAAGGAAAGGTTGATTTTGCTTAATTAAGAGATAAAAAGGCATAGTCTACAATTCCCCTACCAGCATGGTTTCTTCCCCTATTTTCTAAGAGCTCTCACGTCTTGATAAGGAAGAGTGAGATTTATAAAGAAAAGAAGTTCCGTGAGAGAAAAGAGTAAGGAGGTGTTATCTCAAGAGAAGGGAAGTGGAAAACTCTGAAGTTTTCGTGGAAACTGAAGTTCAAGGTAATATTTTCTATTCTCTTAAGTTCTTCTAAGTTTAGTAAGAATAACATGATAGTCGTATTTGAATTGATGGATAAAAATGAAGGATTTCATGTAGATTTTAGAAAATGAGTTAAATATGAACAAAGTTAGAGTTCTGGAGATTCGGTCGAGAAGTAGTATAAATTAGAGTTTGTTTCCTTCATAAGATTTAACAAAAATACGAAAATGATTTACATGCATGATTTTCATGATAATATTGATGTGCCACGGATTAGCACATCTAGAAGCGGAAGCAAACTATTTTCTAATGAGTTTGTTGATTTTGTAGGAAGCTTGTTTTATAAAGGTTTAATCAAGAAGCCAAAGATGAAGGGCATGGTGAGCCCTAGTTGTCAAGTGGGGTTGATGCATTTCATGGGCCAACCACACTTGATGAAGGAAGAGGAGTTCAAGGGTGGCACATTAAGGTGGCCCCAAATCACCAAAACATGAAGGGGAAAGCATGTTTTCCTTTTGACAACTTTGTGTAATAATTTAGTTAGTTTTATGTAATAATTAGGAGGATAATTAGTAGCTTAAATTTGTGCACATGTAAGGGTACTTAGTGTACCTGTGGCATGGAAGGGTGATCAAAACATCCATGGTGATGAAAACAACATTTCTGGTTTCGGCCCAAGCTGACCTTCGAGGATTGTGCAGCCGTTTCAACCACCTTCCGGACCTGTTTTGGACAAACGTTCTTCTACAAAAATGTGTCCCACATCTTAAGGGTTCCATCATATGGAAGAGCATAAACTTTGGACAACAAATGCCTAGCCAAAAATTTCCATTACAGAGGCCTCCAGAAGATGGAGCGGCCCAAGAGCATCCAACCCATGGTGGCTGATCCATGGCCATGTTTGGCTCTAATGGAAACGAAGGCTGAATTTCATCTTTGTCCTTCATGGGAGCAGCAGCTAGCAGCCCATGGAAGTGCCCAACCATTAGCCCCAAAAGATACAAGTGTTTAAGTCCATTTGATTATGGACATTCCATCATCGGTTTGGCCCATCTATTAGGTTTTTGGTTTTTCGTAGAAACCATGCAAGAAACTTGTCATCCATTTTATTTTTGTGCTAAATTACGTGGAAGCAAGTGGGAAAGATTAGGGAACATTAAGGAATGGGGGTACACCATACCTTAGAGTTCCATCTCTCCTTGAGTGTAGAAGTCAAAGGAGGGGCCCACTTGCCATGCTTTTAGGTTTGCTAGGTACTTTGAAATGTAGGTAGTAATTATTTTCTCCATGTACCTCGTGGGAAGAAGGGTTTTATTCCTTTCTTCTCTGCATTTTGAAGATAGAAAATATTTGGAAAAATTGAAGTAGCTTTGAAGCTCTCAACCCACTTTTCTCACGGCTTCAAGGGATTTTGGTGAGTAATATCCAATCTTCTTTGTTGTCTTGGTGTTGGTGATTTAGCTAGGATCATGATGTGCAACGGGAGTGCACATCCGATCACTCCCTGAGCCCGGACGTTTTTACTAACATAATTGCTCATTTTGC
>QAOC01012476.1:38966-60765 GCA_003255005.1 Begonia fuchsioides | reverse complement strand
AAGTCTAATTTCTCAAAATAATAATGAGGGTTGTTACAATAGCCATCTCAAACCCCTTCCCAATGACATTTACATAACTTTCTCTTTTTTTTTATCTTTTCTTTCATTGTATTTCGAGTTCAACCCAAAACAACTGTTTTCATATTTTGTTTCATATGAAATCTCATGCATGTAAAAAGTTCGTACTTTCTAGAAATCATGATGCATGAGATGTTCGTCGTATGAATGTGTTAAGCAAATAAGTAATACTTATAATATCAAAACAACAATCCATCATATCATAACGAAATCATGCTTTTCCACATTATTTTATAAGTGCATCTCATCTTAACATACAAAGCATAAAACAACAGCAAAGTCCTATTGTTTTATGAAGTAGACCCATTTAAGGGCAAAACACACACAATACTACTTACCTTATCTATCCTTAGCAAGTCTTTCTAGTAGTACATACTTTCGTAAATCACCTTCACCTCAATAACCTATATTCATTAACAATTTTCAGAACCAATGCCTTGTTTTGTTGTAACTTCAAAATATCATAACTTCTTCTAAACACCTTGAAATTGTATGATTCCAAAGCCTATACGTCACTCAAGGTGTCCAATTCAACGTGCTAAAATATCTAGGGCGTGGGATAAGGCTATCATTGGTTTCAGATGGAAAATCTTAATTTGTACAGAATTGAAGTTTTGTTGTAACTTTGATTAAATATGCTCAACCTCTACAAATTCAAAATTTCCGCCGTTCATAAACATATATATGATATTCCAATATGATTGGTTAACCAATAACTAGAACCCTAGAGCAAAACTTTTATTTTTCGTGTATGACTCATAACAAACTTACAAAGTCATTGATAGTCCAATAATTATCACTTATCCTTAATGTAATCATATGAATAACCATAATCATTCTAAACCACGTAACATAATGTTATACCTCTTGATTTTTAGCTCAATAGATTCCTCTTGATGAGAGGAACACTTCTCCTCAAAGGATTGGAGGCTAATTTCACCTTCTTCCTTTTTCTCTCTAAACACTTCTCCTCAAAGAATTTGCCTTCCTTTCCTACTTCTAATTCAATATATATCACTTCAAACAAATTTCTCACCATTTGATAGCGTAAAAACACTTAACTTGTACACTTGTATTACACCCTAGAACCCTACACACCCTAGAATCTTCAAAACCCTAGATCCATAGAAACTGTACAACCCCGAAACCCTAAAAACCTACTAACCTTAAAACCATAGAACCTTAGAAACCATAGAACCGTAAAAATCATAGAAACCCTTGAACTCAAGAAACCCTAGAACCCTAGAAATCATAGAACCCTACAAACCCTAAAACCCTTAAACCCTAGAAACCATAAAACCCTAGAAACCCTAGCACCATGGCAACCTTAGAAACCATAGAAATCAAAAAATTCTTAAAACCCAAGAAGTCGTCGAGACCCTAGAACCCGAGACACCAAAAATCCCTAGAACCCTAGCAACTTTAGAACCCAAGAACCCATAGAAACCCTAAAACACTAGAGACCATAAAATCCCTAGAACCTAAGAAACCTTACTACAATAGAAACCCTAAAACCCTAGAACCATCAAAATCCTAGAAACCGTAGAACCCTAGAAACCTACCCAAGAACCCAAGGGACCCTAAAACCCTATAACCTTACAACCCTTGAAACCTAGAACCCCTAAATCCCTAGAACCCTAGAACCATAAAAACCATAATGAATAGCAACTTCAAGAAAATTGTCAATCCTAAATAATAAGTATACCCAATTAACAGTTACCTTACATGAAGTTTAACCACTAGGGTTGACCTTGCCCATAGTTTTTTGAGTATTGCTTTAACATAGAAACACAAAAATTAATTTTTTTTACAAGGCATATCTACGTGATGAAACAATGCGCCCCTAAAAAAAGGTAAAGCACCAAAAACGAGAATGCCTAGTGCTATATCACTACAACCCTAAAAACCATAGAGTCAGGATAAATAATGCCTAGTGAATTTTTAAAGATTTCAGGATAAAATTGAATCGAATGAGTGCTTGGCCGCCTCTAACTCCAAAGGGATGAAATCCTCATTGAGTGTCAATTTTTACCTTCTAATCTCATTCGTCCATTATTTACTGCTCAGATCCAATCGTATATGCCACATTAAAAAAATGTCTTATCTATACAAGTCCTTTCATATTAGTTAAGATAACTATTAATTTATCTTATGAATTATGACCATATTTTGCAACAGATACCTTGAACTTTAAATGTAATATATGAACACATTAGATTTTTTTTATAATTGTAACAAACATTTTTTTTATCACGTTTTTAGTTAAATTTAATGATTTTTATACATTTAATTAAAACTTCCTTTAAAAAATTGTAATAAAAAAAGATGGAAAATATAAAATTGTAAAAATTCTTGATTTTTATAATGTTAAATGATTAAAATTAGTGAAAAATATGATGACAAAGTGTTCGTTCTAATTATAGTAAAATTCAAGATATTTATTGATGACTTTTAAAGTTGAAAGTGTTCATTGCAACTATCCTCATAGTTAAATTCTCAAAACGATACTTATTCTATTAAATATCACATAACACCCTCTAGTTTTCGAGTATTTCTCGTAAATACTCATAAACTCTTAATTATATCAATGGACACATCAAATTATGAATATTCTTTGAATGAAGTTTTAATCTTTTAATTCTACCAATAAATGCTTTAAAATATGATTGTATTTCAATTAACACTTATAATATATTCAGTTGAATTAAACTTAACGGAAAAGTGTATGTTGATACTGATATGTATGAATTAATAAGTTAGAAGTTTAAATTATTAATTAAAAAGCATTTATATTTTAAAATGTAAGTTAATACAATTTAAAGTATAAAATGTTACTAAAAACACTCCTAACTCATGTGTTTAAAATTACTATTAATTAATTTATTACTATGTCAATTACCATCTAATTCTGCTATTATTTCATTTTTTATTATTGTTTATAAATTTATATTCTAATTAACTAGGGTTCTAGGGTTTCTAGGGTTCAAGGGTTTCTAGGGTTCTAGGATTTCTAGGGTTTCTAGGTTCTTAGGATTTATAGTGTTCTACGTTGCTAGGCTTTCTGATATTATTAGGGTATTAGGATATCTAGAGTTCTAGGGTTCTAGGGTTTTAAAGGTTCAAATGTTCTAGGGAATCTATAGTTTTTAGGGTTCTAGTGTTATAGCACTACGCATTCACTAGGCCCCTAAAAATTATTTTCTTTTCCTTGAAATCTTTAATTTGTATAAATCATTTTCTTGAAAACACGGAGGAAGTCATTAAGTAAATAGCAAACTCATTCTTATCATAATTCGAAACGCATTTCCAAAATGTGGATTGTTTGTTTGGTCTGGCTATTAGTTTGAGAATAAAATGTTGTGCTTAAACTTAAACTCGTCCCCATAGCATTATGTAAACTCTTTCAAAATTTAGATGTGAATTTTTTATCACGATCTGACACTATGGAGACTGGGACTCCATGCAGCTTTAACTTTTTGGCAAATATGACACAACTCAACATGCTTCGCCACGTCTTCTTTCATATCCAGCCACCAGAAGTGCCGTTTCACATCACGATACATCTCTATACTCCCGGGATGCATCGAGAACATTGAGGAGTGTGCCTCTCTTAGAATGTCTTTTCGTAGTTCTGAATTATCTGGTACATACGACCGGTTCCCATACTTTAGAATGTCATCCTTTAAATAATGTAGTTCGGAGGAAACCGTCTCTTTGCCCAACACATACTTTCTATAGATTGGGTCTTCTTTCTGAGCAATCTTTATACTTTCCAAGATATTGGGCTTAATTGTCATGGCCATCAATATAGAGCTTAAGTCGGAAATTACTTCGAGTTCAAACTTACCCATTTCCTCTTGGAGTTGTATAGGCATCGATTGTAATGTCGCTTGTACCGATGCTGACTTCTTACTTAGAGCATCCGCAACCACATTGGCTTTTCCTTGATGGTACTTAATTTCCAAGTCATAGTCCTTCACAAATTCAAGCCACCGTCTTTGCCTCATATTTAGTTCTTTCTGTGTAAACAAATACTTTAGGCTCTTATGGTCCGAGTATACTTCACACGCCCGACCATATAAATAATGTCTCCATATTTTTAATGCAAAAACTACAACCGCTAATTCCAAATCATGTGTTGGGTAATTTTGCTCATAACTCTTTAACTGTCTTGAAGCATAATCAATAACTTTCCCTTCTTGCATTAGGACGCAGCCCAACCTAACCTTGGATGCATCGCAGTAAATGCTGAACTTCCCGTCTTCGGTTGGGAGGGTTAAGATTGGGGCTGTGGTCAACCTCTACTTTAATTCCTGAAAGCTTTGTTCACATTCTTCAGACCACCAAAATTTTATATTCTTTTTCGTTAGTCGGGTTAACGAAACCGTAATTTTAGAAAATCCTTCGATGAACCGTCGATAGTATCCCGCTAATCCAAGGAAACTTCGTACTTCGCCCACATTCTTTGGCTGTGACCATTCCATAACAGCCTGAACCTTTGTCGGGTCGGCCGAGATACCTTGTCTTGATACAACATGCCCGAGAAATTGGACTCTATCTAGCCAAAACTCACATTTTGAAAATTTGGCATACTTTTTGTGTGCCTTCAAGGTAGACAAGATTGCCTTTAAGTGTATTGTATGCTCCTCCTCTGATATTGAGTACACCAAGATATCAACAGTGAACACAATTATGAACTTATCCAAAAACTCCTTGAATACCTGATTCATCATGTCCATAAAGGCTGCAGGTGCATTAGTCAATCCAAACGACATAACCAGAAACTCGTAGTGCCCGTATCTAGTTCAAAATGTTGTCTTAGGGATATGTTCCTCCTTTTATTTTCAACTGATAGTACCCTGACCTTTAATAAATCTTTGAGAACACTTTAGTGCCCTGTAGCTGATCAAACAAATCATCTATCCTTGGTAGTGGGTACCTATTTTTCATCGTTAACTTTTTTAGTTCCCTGTAGTCGATGCACATTCTCATCGATCAAAATTTCTTCTTAACAAATAACACTGGAGCTCCCCACTGTAAAAACTAGGGCGGAAAAAACACTTATTAACTAATTCTTCCAGTTGAGGCTTCAATTCTTTCAGTTTGGCTGGGGCCATCCTGTAAGGGTTCTTGGATAAGGCTCAGCTCTCGGGTACGTTTCAATTAGAAATTAATTTCTCGATCAAGCGGTAAACCTGGAAGATCGTTCAAAAAAACTTTGGAAAACTCTCGAACAACTTCAACGTCCTGTATTTTCATCTTGGCTTGTTTCTCTATATCCATCACATTCACCAAGAAACACTCACATCCCATTAGTAATAACTGCTGAGTCTCCATACAAGACACTATAGGTACCTTTCGACTACGTTTTGCGGCTTGCAGGGAATACCCTTCCTCATTTGGTTGTTGAAAATAAACAATTCTATTCCGATAATTTATGGTGGCAAAATTCCTAAATAACCAGTCCATTCCTAAAATAACTTCGCACCCTTTCATATAAATTATTATGAAGTCAGCATACAACTCTCGCTCATTTACCAGAACAACACAATCATGCACAACACAATTCAAGTGTAATATTTCTCCGAATGGCAATATAACATCATAAAAATGTTTTGCTACCAATAGTGAACAATTCCACTGATTCAAAACTGTAGAAGACTTGAATGAGTGGCACCAGAATCAAACAAAGCATAGGTAGGCACACCGTTAATTGAAAGGGTACTTGACACCACTGTGGGTTGATCCACGTCCTTTTGCTCGATCATGACGAATACTCTCGGTTATGCTATAGTCAATATTTCCGCATTTTGAGGGCAGTCCCTTATTATGTGTCCGGGTTCCTTGCATTTTAAACAGCGCCGAGTGCCAGCCATGCATTCTCCTAAGTGACTCTTTCCACACTTTGAGCATAGTTCACTTTGAGAAAAACTCTGAACTCGCTTCCCTTTCTCTGCTTCCTGTACATTCTCACTTTGCCTCTTAACCCTCCTGGGGAGTTGCTATCCTTTACCTTGTTGTTGGTTTGGGTTAACAAACCTTTTTTGAGAGTCCTGATACTGTTGAAACTTCATTTCAACTTCCTCAATTGCCAGTGCCTTAGCTACTACATAGGTATAACTTGTGTGCTCTGATTCTGCTATTCTAACCCCGTGGTAAATTTCCATCTTTTAGCCCTGCGTAAATTGATGAACTTTTAGCTCGCGCTGGCTACTAGGTGCGGGAAAAATTGTGATAAGGCTTCAAATTGTCTTATGTACTCCCCAACGGTCCCTGTCTGTCGTAGTTGGGAAAACTCTACTATAACAACCCTCATTTTTATTGAAGAATTTGTGACCTTAGGATTTAAGTGTTAAAAATTCTTTTTATTGGATGAATGTTGGTCAAATTAGAGGTTGAATGTGATAAAGAGAATAATGTTCAAAGGGTATATGAGATAAAGTTATTCGGAAAGGTTGGAAAATTAGAGACACGTGAATTGGTTACGATTATGAATAATTAGAATAAGAATACTCTAATTAGGGTGTATCACACCGTGCACCGGCCCAAGTGTTTGGGTTTGATTGGTGTTTATTTGAAGTCCATTGTTTGGTGGTTGCTAGGTTTAAGTAAAGTAATGAAGTAAGTTTGGTTAAATATACTAAAAGACTACCTTCATGTAAGATCCGGTCGACCCCAGGATTTAGGAGGGGTCGACACAATGGATACTTTCGGATGACCCTAGGATTGAGGAGGGGTCGACACAATTGTCTATCTTAGGTCGACCCCATGATTGAGGAGGGGTCGACACAATAGGACCATCCAGAACGCTTTCGGTCGACCCCAAGATCGAATAGGGGTCGACACAATTGAATACTTTAAGTCGACCCCAGGATTTAAGAGGGGTCGACACAAGTCACTCTCGGGAATACTTTTGGTCGACCCCAGGACCGAGCGATCGACACAAATGACTCTCGAGAACTTCCTTTGGTCGACACAATGGACGAACGGTCGACACATTCTCACCTACCAACGTTGAAAAGTCAGCAACAACCTAGAGGAAACCGATCGGTGGACGTAAAGGAAAGGTTGATTTTTGTTTAATTAAGGAGATAAGAAAGCATGGTCTGCCATCCCCCTACTAGCATGGTTCCTTCTCCCTATTTACTCAGAGCTCTCACGTATTGATAAGGGAGAGGGAGATTGAGAAAGAAAAGAAGTTCTATTAGAGAAAATAGTGAGAAAGTGAGATATCTCAACAGAGGCGAGGTAGGAAACTCTAAAGCTCTCATGGGAACTGAAGTTCAAGGTAATATTTTCTATCCTCTTAAGTTCTTTTAAGTTCAGTAATGATCAAATGATTGTATTGGTTGGATTAGTGGATAAATATGAATGATTTCATGATAATTACTGTGAAATAAGTCAATTATGTAAAAAGTTAGAGTTCCGGAGATTTTGTCAATATGTGTTACGAATTGGAGTTTATGTCCTTCATAAGAGTTAAATTATACTTTTAGAGTGATTTATAGCCATTAGAATCACTCAATTAAAAGCTATGTATAAAAAGTTATGGACATCGCAAGTCAGTGTACAGAAACTGGGGAGCCGCGGTCGACCCCTTATAGGTTTGGTCGACCGATTCTCAAGAAACTACCACGATTTATACCCCAGTGACAAAGACGTTCTTGCTATGGATTCGACAAGTGAAACAAGATTTAAAAATGAGAATGACAGAAAGTAATTAAAATATGCCTAGAGTAACAAGTAAGGGGAGTCTCGTAAATCTAGAAGATTGAATGTAAGGGTTTTCAGAAGAATTAGTTAAGGAGGTAAGGGAAAAATATACCTAAAAGACGTTTTTGAGGTTTATCAAAAATTTGCCCCACGCTTAGGTGAGTATAAAAAAAAATTAAAGTGTACTAGTATATTCAAGGTCTAAAGTTGGAAACTTATAGAGGAGTTAAAGTAGCTGGTACCAATATTGTTAATCATACTGATGTGGTGGCCAAGAATCTTGGAAATTTAGATGTGGTTTATGAGGTAGAAGAAATCTTTGATGAGAAGTTCTTCGAACTGACAATACCTCAATCAAGTAAAGAATGACAACCACTGAGAAGAACGAAAAGGATCAAGTGAGAATAAACTCAAAGGAGGCAAGGCAAAAAGTAATTTTAAGGTTCTTCTCAAGCCAAGTTATGTCATAGACTTAAAGGAGGCATTTTGGAAAATGTGTTGTCGGCACATGACGATTTATTTAAATGCAAAGAGAATAGAGCGTCTAGTGAGAAACTATTCCTAAGTGAAACAGTAACAACCAAGAACAAATTCAAGGATGGGCAAATTAAGTAAGCTAACGATAAGGGATAAGTGTATGTCATCAGAGATTGCCAACTTGTTCGATCAAAATGGACGATATTTCAAAATGACATTCATGAAGAATATAATTAGTACAACCTTTATAAGGTGAAGAATGATGAGAAGTGTAAATTACTCCATATTAGATAACACTAGAGAAGCGAATTATATCATCCAAATATGTTACAACAACTCAGGGATCAATATTCATGATTTGGAAAAGGATTTGAGTGTCACGAGACCAAGATGAGGACTATGCTAGCTTAGACAGGACTCAAGTTTAGTTGGGGATTAAGTGAAGAAAATGAAAATGGTATAGGGAGTTTCAAGTTTGAAAGTAAAAGTTGAATGTTTGAGGCTGGACAAATGTTAAATTGGGATACAAATATAGAAGGATGAAAATAAATCAATAGTTTAATACAATTGAATGACTTAGAAAATAATAGAATGTGAGTTGTGTTTGAACGATGATTGATTAATGAATGGAAATAAGGATTGATGTTAGATTGGAGAAAGATGAAGTGACTTTGGTAATTTTAGTTGTGATGTTAGATTAAAGAAAGATGAAGGGTTTGTATAGGTAGAGTAGTTGAGATTTGATGATGAGATATGAAGAGATGTGTCAATCAAATTAAAAGAAGGATGAATAGAGAGTTGAGTTATTTAATGCAATTGGGATTGAAGGGGATGATTAAAAGGTTACGAAGAAGAAGGGACAATAAATTTGAATGAAATAATGAAGAAAAATGTAGGAAATATTTTGGTACTTAGGATTTTGTAGTCGGATTGCCTACAACAAACAGAGGAGCACGCAATAAGAATACTGGATACTAAGATAAAGGTGTTGCGGAACAAGCAAATCTCATTGGTGGAAGCTCTACGGCAAAATCACAATGTGAAAGAAGCTACGTGGGAAAAGAGAACAAGAAATGAAAGAAAAGTATCCAGAGGTGTTTGAGGACAAAATTTTTCTTAAGGAGGGTAGAATGTAACAACCCTCATTTTTATTATAGAATTTGTGACCTTAAGATTTAAAAGTTAAAGATTCTTTTTATTGGATGAATGTTGGTTAAATTAGAGGTTGAATGAGATAAAGAGAATAATGTTCCAGGGGTATATGAGATAAAGTTATTCGGAAAGGTTGGAAAATTAGAGACACGTGAATTGGTTACGATTATGAATATTTAGAATAAGAATACTCTGTTTGGGGTGTATCACACCGTGCACCGGCCCAAGTGTTTGGGTTTGATTGGTGAAGTTCATTGTTTGGCGGTTGCTAGGTTTAAGTAAAGTAATGAAGTAAGTTGGGTTAAATATACTAAAAGACTACCTTCATGTAAGATCCGGTCGACCCCAGGATTTAGGAGGTGTCAACACAATGGATACACCCCAGGATTGAGGAGGGGTTGACACAATGTGTCAACCCCAGAATTAAGGAGGGGTCAACACAATAGGACAATCCGAAACGCATTCGGTCGACCCAAGGATCAAAGAGGGGTCGACACAGTTGAATACTTTAGGTCGACCCCAGGATTTAAGAGGGGTCGACACAAGTCACTCTCAAGAACACTTTCGGTCGACCCCAGGACCAGGCATTCGACACAAATGACTCTCGGGAACTTCCTTCGGTCGACACAATGGACGAACGGTCACACATTATCACCTACCCAAGTTGAAAAGTCAACAACAACCTGGAGGAAGCCGATCGATGGAAGTAAAGGAAAGGTTGATTTTTGTTTAATTAAGGAAATAAGAAGGCATGGTCTGCCATCCCCCTACCAGCATGGTTCCTTCTCCCTATTTTCTCAGAGTTCTCACGTATAGATAAGGGAGAGAGAGATTGAGAAAGAAAAGAAGTTTTGTGAGAGAAAATAGTGAGAAAGTGTGATATCTCAAGAGAGGCGAGGTAGGAATCTCTAAAGCTCTCGTGGGAACTGAAGTTCAAGGTAATATTTTCCATCCTCTTAAGTTCTTCTAAGTTCGGTAATGATAAAATGATTGTATTGGTTGGGTTGGTGGATAAATATGAATGATTTCATGTTAATTGCTGTGAAGTCAGTCAATTATGTACAAAGTTAGAGTTTTGGAGATTCGGTCAATATGTGTTACGAATTTGACATGCCACGGTTTGGCATACCGAGCGGAATACTCACTGGAGCCCGAGCTCGAGCATTTTCTAATATGTTTGTTAATTTTGCAAGAAAATTACTTTAAGAATTATACATGTTAAAGCTAACTTTGGAGGTTCAATTAACGCCAAAACACGTGATAACTTGGTGTGAAGAACAAGAGGAATTGCAACCAATAACCGAGCCTCCCGGAATCAAGTCCGCACCCGAACCCTACTGAAGTGTCACGTTGCATGGAGAGTTGAAGTCCCATGCAAACGTGATACCACGACTCCACTCATCAACTTTTCCTTGGAGGGAAGGAATTTTATTGCATTTTTAGGATACTTTTTATGTTAATTTTTACGTTGAACTTTAGAGTACCCGAGAGGTTTTCTCGGCTAGGGTCATTTTGGTTATTTTTTTTACATGGTTTTGCATGGGGTTTTGCATCAGGGATCTTCAGGTGATAGAGGGGAATTTTGGGCCAAGAAAGAAGGTAAATATGGCTGAGGGAATTCAAGACCACGTGGCTGCACATTCTTGAATTCCCATTGGTCCAATTTTCCCTCCTTTTATTTTCATTTCCAGCATGCATGTTGCATGACTTGGCCTTTAAATTTTCCCTCCAATTTTCCTCTCTTCGCAGCTGATAAAACCTCCCCCATGGCATGCTTGTCACCTCAATAGAATTTGAATTAAAGAAGCTTTTTAGCTCTCCCTCTCCCGGGGCATTTTCCAACTTCAACCGGCAGCCGGAAGTTCTCCGGTCACCGTGGGTTCCCTTCAAAATTTCTCCCTCCGAGCTGGAGATCTCTTCTTGCTTCAAAGTCTCCACCCTTCTTTAAGGACGTAGAGTGAGCTTGAAGTCCATAAGCTCCTTCTTCCATCGTTGATTTCGTTTGCAATTTCATCTCCTCCGCTGTCCAGCATTTCCGGCGACCTACCAACCACAGTTACTGTTGGATTACATTCCAACCGATCTATCCACGTGATTTCCATCATTTTTGGAGTACTATCACCTATCTTCTTTCTAGAGTTACACTAAAAATTTCAGCCATAAAATCAATCTCATTCTTGAGTTAGCGCCGTCTCAATTCCAGTCCTGATTCTGGAATTATCAGATTATCGTTTTCCATTTAACCTAACCCGATTCTCCCACTTCCTAAATCTAAACCCCCTCCACTCTGTGTCATTTGGTATCAGAGCCATAAATCCCTCCCGACCTTCCTCTTACCTCTGTTTTGGTGTGATTTTAAGTTTGAAGGATGACCACAAGGAGTGGTTCGCATTACAAACAAAACTGGGATTCGATTGATCCTAGCCGCCCGGTTAGTCCATCTTATCCACATCCGAATCCAAATCTTCCGCCCGGTTAGTCCATCTTATCCACAGCCAAATCCAAATCTTCCGGAATCCAGCCTTCAAGGACAAATTGATGAGCTCAATAAAAGATTTGATACGGTGTTACAAAAGTTGGAGCACATTTCTCCTTCTTTGAGGACTACTCTGAACCAAACACCAAGGAGAAGACCGAACCTCGGTCCGAGGTAGTCTCGTGATTTTAAATCCGAGGAGTCAAATGATGAATACAACATGCATGCGCTCAACTCAAGATATGATGATATGAGGCACATTAAGGTATCCATTCCTCCTTTCAATGGATCTTGCGATGGTGATTTATTTTTTGATTGGATGGAAAAAGTTGACAAAAATTTTGAATGCTATAACTATTCCGAGAAGTTTAAATTACAACTTGTTTCATTGGAATTCACGGGCTATGCTAGTCTATGGTGGGATAGTTTGAAAATTCAGAGGAGACGTGATGGTGAAGAGTCTATTAATAGTTGGAAAATGATGAAATCTATTATGAGAAGAAGATTTGTTCCGGCACATTACAAACAAGAAGACATACAGATCATTTAAGGATGAGAATTCATGTAGCATGATATGTTTTATTGCATAAAGTCATAACTTTTATCCCAACTTTGAATGACTATAACTTCCTTGTTAATGATCCATTCTTGATGATTAAGGTGTCAAATTGTTCCTTAAGGAGTCTACTATAAATTATTAGAAGACACCAAATTCCGAAAACTAACACATGTTGACTTATGTGGACAAAACAGAGGGCATTCACTGTTTGAACCCCGATTGGGCCGACCCATGTCGACAAAACAGAGAGCTTGCCTTTCTAAATTTGAGGATCGGTCGACCCAAACTCTCCCCAGTTTCCGTGTACTGACTTGCGATGCCCATAACTTTGTGTATATAGCTTTGAATTGAGTGATTCTAACGTCAATGAATTACTATAAGAGCCTACTTTAACTCTTATGAAGGACATAAACTCAAATTCGTGCTACAATTTGACAAAATCTTAAAAACCCTAACCTTGTGCATAATTAACCGATTTCACAGAAATTAACATGAAATCATTTATATTTATCCACCAACCAAACCAATACATCCTATTATCCTTAATGAACCTAAAAGAAACTCAGAGGATAAAATAATACCTTGAACTTCAGCCTTCACGAATTTACTTGGGATTTTCTACTTTACCTCTCTTGAAATAACTCACTTACTCACTCAAGGATGCCTAAACTCACCCTTTTTCTTCCTCGACACCTCTCTTCTTTGAAAAATCTCACTCTCCTTTGAGCTTAGAGCAACAAAACGAGAGAAAATGGAAGAGGGTTCGTGGCTGGGAGAAAGTTATGGCAGCCCATGCCTTTTATGTCATTTATTAACCATAACAATATTTCCTTCAAGTCCACCAATGAAAACTCTACATGTTTTGGTTGACTTTTCAACGGCATATATGAATGTGTCAACCACTCGTCCAATTGTGTCAACCCAATCTATTCCCGAGAGTCATTTGTATCAACTGCTTGATCCTGGGGTTGACCGAAAGTGTCAATTGTGTCGACCCTTTCTAAATCCTTGGGTCGACCGAAAGGTCATATTGTGTCGACCCCTCCCAAATCCTGGGGTCAACCAGATCTTACTTGAAGGTAATCCTTTAGTGTATTTAACCCAACTTACTTCATTACTTTACTTAAACCTAGCAACCATCAAATAATGGACTTCAAACAAACACCAATCAAACCCAAACACTTGGGCCGGTGCATGGTGTGATACACCCAGACAGAGTATTCTTCTTCTAATTATTCATAATCATAACCAACATTGATAAAGAAAAGTCTTAAACACTTTCATTTTAAAATCATAATTCTTAGAATAAACGAGGGTTGTTACATGTCCCATCTCTTTACATCTGAAACAGTGTCCAGATCCAGCCATACATTCTCCTGCATACTTCCTATTGCACTTAGGACATTCCAATATTGGCTCCAAGCTTTTAACTTACTTTCCTTTCCCTTGCTCGTCCGAACTTTCACTTGGCCTTTTCATCCCGCTCATTAGTTTCCATGGTTTACTCGGCTGTAGTTGAACTTCTCGAAAGAACCATTTTTGGGATTTTCCCGGTTGTTGCTTCACCAACTTTGATTCTGCTTCCTCAAGGTCTAGATCCTTAGAAACAACCTTCGAATATTGAGCATCTTCTGATCCCCAAGTCTTTATTCCTTTATAAATTTCTGGTTTCAATCCTTGCACAAACTTCTCAACCTTATCCTCATTGGTCACTACCAGCTGTAGGGCAAACCTTGATAGGCCTTCAAACTTTTGCATATATTTAGGTATTGATCCCCACTGCTTCAGTTGCATAAACTCCATTTTCATTTTATTCTGATCGGCTTAACTAAAATACTTGTCATAGAAAATTTTCTTGAATTGAGCCCATGGTAGTTCTTGCACGTTGGTAGTCACCTCAACAGTATCCCACCAATTCCTTGCATCCATAGTCAGCAAGAAGGTTGCACAGTTAACTTTTTCTCCTTCCTCAATCTTAGCATACTGAAATATCTTTTCCAAAGAACGAATCCACTCTTCAGCCAACACAAGGTCTGTGGACTGTCCGTTAAACGACGAAGGATTCATTTTCCTTCTTTGTCCTCTCGGCATATTGAACTAAGCCTTAACAATTTAGCAACCCATAAATACAAACAATAATATAATCATTAATAAACTTACAGTGTTTGAGTATCTCCATGTAAAGGTTTGTGTTGTTAGGCAGTCTGCAAAAATGATTTTAAAACCCGGTGCGCTCTGATACCATATTGTAACGTCCGGTTTTTTCTTTGCTTGATTAATTTTTTTTTACACATGTACCTACTTTAAACAATTTAAGGTAAAACTTATCAATTTGAAATCCTTGAGATAAAATACAGCAGAAGACTTTTATTTAACTTCATCAAAACTGATTTTATTCGTAATAAGTAACCAAAACATACTTATACTTTAACATTAAGACCAAGTTATTACAAAACAGTTGTAAACTAAACATAATATTATACATTAGTTTTCAAACAAAATCTTTCCATTTACATGAGCCACCCACCGGTCAAAATCGCACTGACAGCCACAATCTTCAGCAATGGACGTACTTCACCACCTCAAGCATCTATCAGGGGTAAGTAGAATCCACAGTATTTATCTCATCACCTACATTACAAAGCTAATCTAATGAGCCTAACGCTCAGTAAGTTAATCCATAATAATAAAACATTTATGAGACCATTATGCATATGCTGCTTTACAAAAACAATGCAGTTCAGTATCGTTCATTTTGTTTCTTTTCTTTCACTTAACAGTCCAGTTAATGTGGGTAATACCGTCTAGGGGAGAGTAGGCACCATTTGGTCCAACCTATTGGGACAGCCAAACTCAACCCCGCTCAACATATAACTATTTACGTACATTTGGTTCTTTTCTTTTCTTTTCTTTCACTTAACAGTCCAGTTAATGTGGGTAATACCGTCTAGGGGAGAGTAGGCACCATCTGGTCCAACCTCTTGGGATAGCCAAACTCAAACCCCACCCAACATATAACTATTTACGTACATTTCGTTCATTTCATTTCTTTCATTATTTGATCATTGAAGGTACCACAGGAGAGGCAGTCTAACTCGAGCTCCTCCCTCAACAACCCGTTGTATATTATCATAAAAATCATGCATGCAAATCATTTTCTTATTTTTCTTAAAACCATGATGCATGAACAACTAAAATGCATGAACACGATAACATGCAATAAAATATACAATTCAAACATTGCAGGCATTCTAAACATGCATCTTTATTCTAACACCAATAATCAATAAATCATCAAACAAGGAACACAAACATATCCTCAAATAATTTGAGGTCGGTGTATTGTGCATTACACCCCAAACAATCCAGCATATTCTAAAATCTTAAATCCTAATCTTTGTAATGTAGTCCCCTTAGGACCAATCACATGCAACATTAACTTACCTTAGCAGCTAGGTTGAGTTGATCCACTTGAGTCTCCTTTTTAATCCAATCGATGACCTAAACCTACAGATCATTGAAGGATGAGAAATCATGTAGCATGACCTGTTTTATTGCATAAAGTCATAACTTTTATCCCAACTTCGATCAACTATAACTTCCTCTATATTGATCCATTCATGATGCTACATGTGTCAAACTGTTCCTTAAGGAGTCTACTATAACTTCTTAGAAGACACCAAATTCAGAAAACTAAAGCATGTCAACTTACGTGGACAAAACAGAGGGCATTCACTGTTTGAACCCCGATTCGGTCGACCCAACCTGTAAGGGGTCGACCCATGTCTGAAAAACAGAGACCGTGTGTTTTTTATTTGAGAATCGGTCGACCCAACCTGTAAAGGGGTCGACCGCAGCTCTTCCCAGTTTCTGTACGGTGACTTGTGACGTCCATAACTTTTTATACATAACTTCGAATTGAGTGATTTTAACGGCTATAAATCACTCTAAGAGCTTAGTCTTACTCTTATGAAGCACATAAACTCTAATTCTTACTACTTATCGACCTAATCTCCAAAACACCTAACTTTGTTCATACTTAACTTTTTTTCTTATCTCTTAGCATGAAATCACTCGTTTTTATCCACCAATTCAAACAATACTATCATTTTATCATCACTAAACTTAGAAGATTTTAAGAGGACATAAAACATTACCTTGAACTTCAGTTTCCGCAAAGGCTTTAGAGTTTTCCACTTCCCTTCACTTTCTCACTCTTTTTTTCTCATGATATCTCCTTTCTTTCTCAACCTCACTCTTCTCTTGACCAACGTGAGAGCTTCAGAGAAGATGGGGAAAAGAAATCGTGATGGGATGGAAATGGCAGACCATGCCTTCTTATCTCTTATTTAAACAAAATCAATCTTTCTTTTATATCCATCAATTAGGATTCTCTACATTTTGGCTGACTTTTCAACTCAAATCGGGAATGTGTAGACCGCTCATTTATTGTGTTGACCGAAAGTATTCCTGAGGGTTATTTGTTTTGACCGCTCGTCTGTTGTGTCGACCGAAGGAAGTTCCCTCGACACTTTTGTGTCGACCCCTCCTAAATCCTGGGGTCGACCGGTAAACAAAGTGTCGACCCCTATTCGATCCTGGGGTCGACCAAAAGCATTACAATTGTGTCGACCCCTCCCTGATCCTAGGGTCGACAAAAATTATTCATTGTGTCGACCCCTCTTAAATCCTGGGGTCGACCGGATCTTACATGAAGGTCCTTTAGTATTTTTAACCCAACTCACTTTATTACTTTACTTAAACTAAGCAACCATCAAACAATTGACTTCAAACAAACACCAATCAAACCCAAACACTTGGGCCGGTGCACGGTGTGATACACCCCAAACAGAGTATTCTTATTCTAATTATTCATAATCGTAAACAATTCACGTGTTTCTAATTTTCCAACCTTTCCAAATAACTTTATCTCATATACCCCTTGAATATTATTCTCTTTATCACCTTCAACCTACTAATTCACTAATATACAGAATACCTTAATACCTCAAAATTTAACCAACATTCATCTAATAAAAAGAATCTTTAACACTTCAATCTTAAGGTCACGAATTCTAAAATAAAAATGAGGGTTGTTACAATTTAACCCTTGAACGCTAAATCCCTAAACCTTGAACGCCAGAACTCTTGAACCTTAAACCCTAGAACCCTAAACATTAGAACTCTTGAACCTTTAAACCCTAGAACTCTTGAATCTTATAACCCTTCAACTTGGAACCCTAAACATTAGAACCTTGAAACCTAAACCATTAAGCTTGGAATCCTAAACCATGGAACCTTGACACTTGAACCCTTAAGCTTGGAACCCTAAATCTTGGAACCTTAAAACTTGAACCCTTAACCTTGAACCTTGGAACAATGGAAAGTTGAACGTTTAAGTTTGAATCCCAGAACCCTAAAATGTGAACCTTAAACTCGAAAACCCTTATTCTTGAATCGTAGAACTGTGGAACCCTCGAACCTTGGATACCTAGAACCTTGAACCTAGTAACCGTACAACTCTAAACCCTGTAACCTTAGAACCTTAATCCCTTAACCCTGGAACCGTTAACTCTGAACTTCAAACCTTAAAACCTTTGAACCCTAGATCCTTGAACCATAGAACCCTAGAACGCTAAAACTCGTACCCTCAAACCTTAAAACTTAACTTTAGAACCTTGAACCTTGTAACCTTAGAACTTTAAACCCTGAATCATGGAACACTGAATCCTAATACCCTCAACCTTGAACCTTCATACCCTAAACCTTGAGCTGGAACCATTAACCATGGAACCTAAGAACATTAACCCCAAAACCCTAGAACCCAAAACTCTGAGGTTTGAACCCTGAATCCCTAGATCCTTTTACCCTAGACTATGGAATCCTAAACTTTGTACCTAGAACTCTTAACCATTAACCTTGAACCTTATATTATAACCTTGGACCCTGAACCCTAAAAAACTGGACTCTTGATTCCTTAACCCTAGAACCCTATAATCTTGAACCCTGAAACCTAAACCCTAAATCCTATAATCGTAAATCCTAGTACCTTTAACACTGTAACCGTAAAACCAAGAACCTTGAAAGCCTAAACCATGACCATGCAACATTAAAACCTTGAACCCTGAACCCTGAAACCTTGAACACTAAACTCTTAACCCTTGAATCGTGGAACCCTCTAAACCTTTAACCCCAGAACCATAAATCCTAAACTATGAAACCCTGGAACCTTTGAACGTCGAACCCTGAGCCCTTTAACCATATACTTTAGATCTTAGAACGATTGAACCCTAAATATGAACTTCAAACCCTGAAACCCTTGAACCCAAGATCCTTAATCCCTGAACTCTGGAATCCTAAACCTTGTTTCCTAGAACACTGAACTCTTAACCTTGAACCTTGGTAGCTCTATCCCTGAAACCTAAAATAATTGAACCCTAGAACTTTAAAATCTTAACCCTAGAATCCTAAACCCAAGAACCCTAGAACCTAAAACTTTAAAACCATGAACCTTGGGACCTTAAACCATTAACCATTGAACCTTAGAACCTTCAACCCTTAATCCTAAAACCTTTAACCCAGGAAACCTGGTAACTGGAACACTAGACCGCGAAACCCTAGCTCTGAAACCTTTAAACTTTAAACCTTGAACCTTAAACCTTGAACCTTAAACCTTAGAACCCTGAATCTTTGAACCCTAAAACATGGAATCCTAAACCTTAAACTGTGAACCCTTGAACACTTGAACCTTGGAATCCTGAACCCTAGAACTTTAAAAACTAAATACTAAACCTTGAGCCCTAGAAACTGTTAGCTTTAAAAGGTTTTAAAGCAATCAATTATTTTTTATGATAACTATGTAAGATAAAATTGAAGTTTTAGCAAGTGCAGCTAGGCTCGTAGAGTAGAAGCAACTTATGTCGACAGGTATGTACTTATGTCGACCGCTCAAAGGCCAGAGAAGAATCATATGTCGACCGTTTATAAAGTATGGCGACCGATTGAAGACAATTGAAGTTCAAGAGATTAGATCTATGTCGACCGGACGCAACATATGTCGACCGCTTAAAATCCAGAGAAGGATAGTATGTCGACAGTCTATCAAGTATGTCGACCGATTGAAGTCAATTGAAGTTCAAGAGATTAGATCTATGTCGACCGGACGCAACATATGTCGACCGCTTGAAATCCAGAGAAGGATAGTATGTCGACAGTCTATCAACTTATGTCGACCGCATGGAATCCGGAGACAATTGTATGTCGGCCGTTTAGAACATATGTCGACCGTTCAAAATTCCAGCGGAAGAAGAAATCTGAAGTTATGTCGACCGTTAAAGAACGTATGTCGACCGGCCACCAAACAGAGAGATTTCCATGTCGACCACCAAGAGTAGATGTCGACCGAAGAACTTCGAGATACCGAAGGTATGTCGACAGTTGAAGAACTTATGTCGACCGACTAAATTCCAGACAGTTTTGTACGTCGACCACAAAGAGTATATGTCGACCGAAGAAATACAAAGATACTGAAGTTATGTCAACAGCTACAATGACATGTCGACCGGTCAAGACCAACGACAGGAAAATTTTTCAACGGCTACTTTCTTATGAGTCTTAACGGCTATCTATATGTCGACGGCCCTCGAGTAGATGTCGACAACTACGTAGTCTGACAGACGGAAATCTATAAATTAGAAATGAGAAACCAAAAGTTGGAAGTCATTTTTTTTAGAGAAAAGCACGTCCAAACTCTGTCAAAATTTCTAGTTAGCTTCTCTCTTTACTCTCTCCAAATTTGTAAATCATAAGATCATTCTCATTGTGATCGAGAGAGTAGTTTCAATTNGACAATGCTAAAGAAATTTGGCGATTACTTGAAGTTACCCATGAGGGAACTAACCAAGTAATAGATAAATAATTTTTAAGAGATAAACGAAGAATTTTATATTAAACTTATAAAATATCGATTAACCTAATCCCCCACCCCCTTTAGGTTAAACACGATCCTACAGAAACCCCCTTAACCTAGAACCTTGGACATGGAATCCTTGATCCATGCAACCATAGAGCTCTAAACCTAGAACCTGAACCATGGAACCCTAAAATTGTGAAACACTAGAACACAAAAACCCTAGAAATTTAAACCTTAGAACCATGAACCCCTTAAATCCTCCACTTTGGAACTCTAGCACCTTCAACACTAAACCCTCACATCTGCCCTGAACCCTAGAATTCTTGAACCCAGGGACACATAACCATGAACCCTAGAACTCTGAACTTTGAAACCCTAACCCTAAACCTTGAACCATGGAATGCGGGAACCCCATAACATTTGTTGGTTAAACGCTGCACTCTGGAACCATCATCCCTTCACTCCAGAACCCTAGAACCATAGAACCTTGGAATCCTAGAACCCAAAAACAATTGTACCCTAATGTAACCCCTGAACCAGGAACACTAAACTCTCAACCTGTAACTATGGAACCTTAAACTCATAACTCTACAACCCTTTAACTTTGGAACCCTAGAACCTTAAAACCCAGAAATTTGATCCTTGTAACCCTGCACCTAAATAATGTACCTTGTCACCCTGGAAGCCTAAACCCTTAACAATTGAACCTTGGACCTTGAACCCTGGAACCGTGGAACCTTGGAACCCTAGAATGCTAAAACTTTTGAACTTTAAAATTCTAACAATAGAACCCTGAACACTAGAACCAAAGACCTGTAAAACCTTGGAATCCTAGAACCAAGGAATCCTAAACCCTTAACCATGAAACCCTAAATCTTGAACTCTAGAACCATGAAACCCTAGAACCTTGGAACCTTAAACCCAAGAACCGTGATCTCTTGAAACATAAACCCTAGAACCTTGAACCTTGATCTCTGGAAACCTAAACCCTAGAACCTTAAACTATAGAACTTTAAACCTTGTAAACTTGAACCCTGAAACATGAACCATGGAACCTTGATCCTTGAGTCCATGAATGGAAAGTTTAGTATCTATTGTGATGCTTCTAAATGTGGATTGAGTTGCGTATTATTGCAAGAAGGAAAAGTGATCACCTATGCTACTAAGCAAGTAATGGGTTACGAACAAAATTACCCTACACATGATCTAGAATTAGTTGCGGTGGATTTTGCTTTAAAAATATGAAGACATTATTTATATGGTAAACAATGTTAGATATCTTCAGACCATAAGAGATTGAAATATTTATTTATGCAGAAATAATTAAATATGACACAACTGTGATGGCTTGAGTTCGTTAAAGATTATGATTTTGAAATCAAATATCACCCTTGAAAGACCAATGTTGTAGCTGAGGCATTGAGAAGAAAAG
>QAOC01012476.1:8901-38375 GCA_003255005.1 Begonia fuchsioides | reverse complement strand
TGTAATAGTATATTCTCTGACAAGTATTTTAATTATGTTGTTCGAATAAGCAAGATGGTACAGTTTACTCAACTATGCCATATGGGAACCATAGCTAGATATATTCGATGTTTTGAAGCATTATCTGGGTTTGCTCCACACTTGGTAGCTCACGATGAACTCAAAGTGCATCAATTCATTTAAGGGCTAAAAGTGGAACTTTATAGAGGAGTTAAGATATCAGGCACGCAAAATGTGAAATATTCTAATGTGTTGACTAAGGAATTGGAAGTAGAGGAAGTTGAGGTGAAATTCCATAAGCAAATAGAATCTTAAAGGAAATTTTTCAAAACAGTTAAGCCTCAATAAAATATAAGATGGGAACAGACAAAGGGTGGGAAAAGGTCTTGTGAAAGCAAAAATGAATCAGATAAGGGAAAGCATATCCAAGGGTCTTTTCAATCTAATCAATGTTCAAGATGTGGTAAAAAAAACATTTTGGAGAATGTGACATGCCATGGATTGGCATACCAAATGGAGCAATCACCCGAGCCCGAGCTCGGGAAATTTCTAACATATTTGTTAATTTTGCAGAAAAATTAATTGATGAACTATACATTTCTAAGTCAACTTTAGAGGATCAAACAAGGCCAAAACACGTGATTAATTGGCATAGAGAAAAGGTGGACTTACAACCAAGAACCGAGCCTCCCGGAATCAAGCCCGCACATGAACCCGTTGAAGTTCGCGTTGCATGGTGAGTTAAAGCACATGCAAACGTGACCAAATGTCCCACGACTCAACTCATCAACACTTCAATGGATTGAAGTAATTTTATTGCATTTTTTAGTATAATTTTACGTTAATTTTTACGTTACATTTTAGGAGAACCCGAGAGGGTTTCTCGGCTATATACATTTGAGTTATTTTCCATGCTTTTGCATGGAGTTTTGCATGAGGGATTCTAGGCTGAAAGAAGGGTATTTTGGGCCAATAAAGAAGCGAAAATTGGCTGAAGGAGTGCAAGATCACGTGGCCATCACATTCTTGCATTCTCATTGGTCCAATTTTCCCTCCTTTATTTTCATTTTCAGCATGCATGTTACATGCCTTTGGCCCTCCATTTTCCCTCCCTTCTTCCCACTCTTCTCAGCAGATAAAACCTCCCCCATTGCTTGATTGTAAGGAAAAATTTTGGAATTTGAATTAAAGAAGCTTTTTAGCTCTCCTTTCTTGGGCATTTTCCAATTTCGGCGGGCAGCCGGAAGTTCTCCGGCCACCGGGGGTTCCCTTCAAGATTTCTCCCTCCAAGCTTGAGATCTCTTCATGCTTCAAAGTCTCCAGCCTTCTTCAAGGACTTAGGGTGAGCTTGAAGTCCATAAGCTCCTTCTTCCATCGTTGATTTCGTTTGCAATTTCATCTCCTCCGCTGTCCAGCATTTCCGGCCACCTCCCGACCACCGTTACTATTCCAATACATTCCGACCGATCCATCCACGTGATTTCCTTCATTTTTTGAGGACTATCACCTATCTTCTTCCCAGAGTTCGACTCAAAATTTCAGCCCTAAAATCGATCGTATCATTGAGTTATTGTTGTCCGAATTCCAGCCCCGATTCTGGAATTATCGGATTATTGTTTTTCCATTTAACCTAACCCAATTTTCCCACTTCCTAAATCTTAACCCCCACCATTCCGTGTCAGAATGTGTGGCTGGTACTGGATGGTATTATAAGTGTAAATAATTTGGTCACGTAGTCAAGAATTGTCCACATATGAATAAGGATCAAGCCAAGGCAAATCTAAGAGTGTTTGCACTTACTATGCCTGAGGACGTGGATCAGCCATCTGTTGTGTCAAGTGCCATTTTGATTATGATGTGCATGCTCATGTGTTGATTGATTCTGGTGCCACTCATTCTATTATATCGTCAGCATTTATGGTGTAGATGGATTGTTCACCAATGGTAACTGAGAATTACTATGATGTGATGTTACCATCTCGGGAGTAGTTACATATGAATTATGTGTTGTTGGATTGCGTTTTTTATGTGAATGGTAGAAAATTGTATCCTGATTTTATAGTTATGGATATGAGAGGCTACGATGTTATTTTGGGGATGGATAGTCTGTTTCAACATTTTGCAACCATAAACTATCAGACCAGAGTAGTCAATTTCCAACCTCTTCACACAGAATAATATTCCTTTCAAGCAATGAGGAATGCTACTTATATGTATGTCGTATCATTTGTTAGAGTTCAACAATTATTGGAAAATTGATGTGAGGGTTTCTTGGAAAGTGTAATTGACGTGCATAAATTGTCTGAAACAAAGTTACAGAATATTCTCGTGGTTCAAGATTTTCCAGTAGTATTCTTAGATGATTTCCGAGATTACCGACGGATCGAGAGATTGAATTTGTGATTGATGTACACCCTGGGACGGAAATAGTGTCAAAGAACCCATATAGGATTGCTCCACTAGAGTTGAAGGAATTAAAGGCATAGTTAGAAGAGGTAATTAATAGGAGTTTTATACGACCAAGCTGCTCGCCATGGGGAGCACCAGTTTTATTTGTTAAAAAGAAGGATGGATCTCTCAGAATGTGCATTGAGTATCGAGAGTTGAATAAATTTACGATAAAGAATAAGTACCCTCTACCACGAATTGATGATTTATTCGACCAATTACCAAGTTTCTTGTGATGTCTTTTGGTTTGACGAATGCTCCGACAACGTTTATGGACTTAATGAATCTGGTGTTCAAGAAATTTATAGACAAATTTGTGATCGTATTTATTTATGATATATTGGTTTATTCACGATCAGAGGAGGATCATGTGGAGCATTTGAAGGTTGTGTTATATACTTTGAAGCTGCAAAAGTTGTATGCTAAGTTTTCTAAATGCAAATTCTTGCTTAATAGAGTTAACTTCCTTGGACATGTCATAACTAAGGATGGTATCTCTGTTAATCCAGTGAAGGTACAATCTGCTATTGAGTGGCCCCACCCAAAGAATGTCGGTGAAGTCTGTAGCTATCTCGGATTACCTTGATATTATCAGAAATTCATTGAAGGGTTTTCTAAAATAGTAATTTCATTGACCCGATTAACAAAGAAGAATATGAAATTTTGGTGGTCTGAAGAGTGTGAGCACAGTTTTGAGTTATTGAAGCAGAAATCAACAACGGCTCTGATTTTAACTATTCCAATAGAGAATGGAAAGTTTAGTATCTATTGTGATGCTTCTAAATGTGGATTGGGCAGCGTATAAATGTAAGAAGGATAAGTGATAGCCTATTCTTCTAGACAATGAAAGGGTTACGAACAAAATTACCCTGCACACGATCTAGAATTAGCTATAGTGGTTTTTTCTTTAAAAATATGAAGACATTACTTATATGGTCAACAACGTGAGATATTTTCGGACCATATTTTCAGACATTACCTAAATTGTGAACCCTGAACCCTTGAACTGTGGAACCTTGGAACTTTTGAACCTTGTTGAACATTGAACTTTTGACCCTAGAACCAATTGGAGCCTAAACCCTAAATTCGAACCCTGAATTCGTTGAACCCCATATCCCAAATCCATTAACTGTGGAATCCTAAACCTTGGTACAAGAACCCTTACCTCTTAATCGTGAAACTTGGAGCTAGAAACCCTGAACCCTAGAACCATCATGTAACGATCTGATTCCAGAGTCACCACTTACTTGTTTTTCTTAGTTACTTACTTACTTACTTACTCACTTCGGTGACACGAGAACCGGTCCGTTACATGATTCTTACTTACTTAGGTGGAAAACTCGTTTTCTTTAAATTTCTGAAACTATCTTTATCTTATAAAATAGTTTACAAGAAACACCGTCGAATTAAAAACGTACATACACTCTTTGAGAATAACAATTTACTATTCCACCTTTTATCAAAATACATAATCATTTAATAACTTAAAACGTACAGCGGAAGACAATTACTTTAACAAAAAATACATTCATTTCATTTTCAAAACATTGGTAATCTATCACACAAAAATAAGGGTATACATCTTAGTTACATCTTCAAAACATTCAAAACATTCAAAACATTTTATATTCTAGCTGTGTGTGTCATACATCAATCCTCGTCGGTCATCGCTCAATAAACTGTATAATTTGGACACTATTATGCTCTAACTCCTTGATCAGTCACTTGCACCCTTTCTTCCATTACATTCCCTACATTGAAAAGCCTAAACTATGAGCCTAAAGCTCACTAAATAACATAACTATAAAATGCCATGCATGAGTATGCTATGTTGTTAAAACAATGCACGTTTCTTAGGTTTCATATCTTCTTTATTGCGTTATTCTTGTTCATCGATCCGGCTACGGACCTCGTGGTTCCACCTAGTCCTCGAGACCGAGCTCCCCACATCGTGGTTCCACCGGTCATTTACATTTTTATTCTTACTTAACGATCCAGCTCTCCACCTTGTGGTTCCACCCAGTCCTCAAGACCAAGCTCTGCACCTCGTGGTTCCACCGGTCGTTTACATGTTCTGATATTCAAGTTCTTAATTCATCAGAGACGAAACATAATCGGCGTCCCATACCACCAACTATACCTCATTTACCTCCAGCTACGTTGTAAAACCATGCATGAAAATAGTTTGTAGACATTATGTAAAACTATGATACATGATCATGTGACTACGAAAACATCACTTAAAGCACATTACATAACATGAAAATAAGCAGTCATCACCAAACATGTCATGCAACACACATCAAACATAATTCTAATCTTTGCAATGTAGTCCCACTTAAGGGCCAAACCATCTTAATGCAAACTTACCTTTGTAGCTATCTTGAATCAATCCACTTGAGCCTCTTTTTAATCCAATGGAGGACCTAAACATACAGATCATTTAAGGATGAGAATTCATGTAGCATGATCTATTTTATTTCATAGAGTTGTAACTTTTATCCCAACTTCAAATGACTCTACCTTCCTCATTAATGATCCATTTCGGATGATTAAGGTGTGAAATCGTTCCTTAAGGAGTCGACTATAACTTCTTATAATTGTTGAGCATTAATAAACGAAACCATAGACATACTATGACCATATCGTATAGCTTGAAAGGAATACTCTTTCACATCAAGCAACTTAAAACTAACCACTCTAGTCCGACAATTGATAGAGGCAAAATGTCGAAAGAGCCAGTCCATTCCTAATATAATGTTGTATCCTCTCATATCCATTACTATGACATCCCCATACAAACTACGACCACTTACAGAAATCACGCAATCAAGTAATATATAATTCAAATGCAAGTTTTCTCCAGAAGGTAACATCACATCATAAAAATGCTTAGCTACCATTGGTGAACAATCTAATTTAACCACAAATGCAGATGATATAAATGTATGTATAGCACCAGAATCAATCAGCATATATGCAGGCACACTATAAATCAAAATAGTACCTGATACCACAGCTGGTTGATCCACATCTTCAGGTTCAATCATACCAAACACTCTTTCTTTACTTGAGGACTATCTCTAACCATGTGACTAATCTCTTTGCACTTAAAACAACGTCAAGTGCCTGCTACACATTCTCTAAAATGCATTTTTCCACACTTCGAGCACAATTTGGGTTGAGTAGAATCTTGAATTTGCTTTCCTTTATTGGCATCAAACTTATCTTCATTCGGCCACTTCGTGCCTCTTTATTGTTGCGATACTTTATCTTATTGAGGTTGAACTTGTTTGAAGAACTGCCTTTGAGATTTCCTTTGCTTTTGAAATTTTACCTCGGCTTCCTCAATCTCTAACGCTTTAGTTACCACACTAGCATATGTTACATTCTTCGTACCTGATTTCTTTACTCCTCGATATATCCCTATCTCCAATCCTTGAGTAAATTGGTATACATTTAGTTCATCATTAGCAACCAAGTGTGGAGCAAACCTGGATAGTGCTTCAAACCGCCGTATGTATTTAGCTACCCTCCCAATTTGTCTTAACTGAATAAACTCCACAATCTTTGATGTACGCACTGCTCTACTAAAATACTTATTGTTGAATACTTTCTTAAATTGCTCCCAAGTCATTTCCTTCACATTGGTAGTTGCCTTTATCATATTCCACAAAAACTGGGCATCATTCTCTAACATAAACACAACCCATGTTACTCTATCCTTACCTTCTATTTTGGCATACTCAAATAGATCTTCTAACTTTCAAACCCATTCCTCAGCATATGTCGGATCTGCTGAATGACCATTAAAATATGGCGGGTGAAGATGACGAAATCTTTCACAACTCATTTCTCCTTGATTATTTCTTCGATCACCTCCTTGTCCATCCTTGGTCCTATAATCTTCAAATTACTCAAATTGTCTACCAATCATATGCACTAACTTGTCTACCACATCTCCACTACTATTCCCCTCATTAGCGGGTATTCTTCTTCTCGGCATGATTTCAACTAATCCTAACATTATCACATAAAATGCATATAAACACAATTAAACATTTCATATCAAATAATACTTACAGTGAGTGAAGTATTCCAGTGCGAAGCTTGTATCGTTAAGTACTCTACAAAACCGATTTTAAAACCTTGTGGGCTCTGATACCATACTTGTCACATCCTATTTTCTTACTTGCTTTTTATGCATAAGAAAATACTATTTTAACACATTTTATAAAAACTACAGCGGAAGACTTAATGATAGTTAAATCCATTCCATAAGAACACCAATTAACCATATAAAATTTCTTTATCAAACATTGTA
The DNA here is from genome assembly GCA_003255005.1 of Begonia fuchsioides. NCBI lineage: Eukaryota > Viridiplantae > Streptophyta > Magnoliopsida > Cucurbitales > Begoniaceae > Begonia > Begonia fuchsioides. Next base: position 31,603 of record QAOC01012476.1, on the reverse strand, counting down.
TTCGTTCAAAACATAAATTTAATTTACAAACTTTGATAAATATGTATTATCAATCTTTTTTAAACATTACACATTTCAAAACATTTTTTTTTCAAAACACTAAACATCAAAATACATCTCCCACCGGTCGTTACTTAACGATCCAAGCATCTGCACAGGCTATACCTCCTCCACCACGTTGTATCAGTGATAAGGAAAAACCTCTTCACCACTAATCTCATCACATACAATACAAAGCTTAAGCTAATAAGCTTCAAGCTCAGTAAATAATCATACATGATTCCTTAATGCCTACATGAATATGCATTTCTTAAAACGTGTTCCATTTTTGTTTCATTTGATTTCTTGAAACTTTTACTTTGGTGTGGGCGTCACAGCGTACAGGGAGGGAAAAGCACCATTTGGTCTTCTTCACGGGCAGCCCAATGAACACCATTTGGTCCATTTATGATAGTTCGTGAGCATCATATGGCCCGATCCGTAAGAAAGTTCATTCCATCCCACCCATAGCTTGATACTTACATGCTTTATATGTCAAATATTGAAGATTACGGAATATAGGATTGGCACTGTATGGCCTCCCTCGAGACAGCCTTACTCTACTCCCTCCACGATATCCGGTTGAATCATCATGAAAACCATGCATATAAAACATTTTTGTTCTTTTCATAAAACATGATGCATGATCAATTGTACATATGCATGACATACAACATTCATATAACCTATAATGATAATATTAAATTTAACTTAATATATCAATCATCAAACAATTGTAGACAAGCACACAAACAATCCCAATGAGTTTGGCTCGGTGTATTGTGCAATACACCCCAACAGAATATTATCCATACTTAATTTAGCACCTAACCAATTCAAATCATAATCCATAAAGTCTAGTCTTTGTATTGTAGTCCCAATTGGGCCAAAGACATTCAAAGTTACTTACTTGAAGTCTTTAGCTTTAATTTGATCACTTAATCCCTTAATCTTCAATACTTATCACATGGTAACCTTAATACATAAAAGAAAATTAAGTGAGCAATCTCGGATATGCCCTATTTTGCAGTAAATTCCAACAACTATAACTTGAGATAAAAAAGTCCAATTACAATTATTAAAGTGTCATAATATTTGTAAAGATGTCAACTTTAACTCATCTGAAGAAATTAAAATCAAATTACCAATTGAAGACCTTGTAACAATTCAAATTCTAAAACTGCGCAGATTTGTCCGAAATTGGGAAATCTTGATACAACTTTAAAATTCATGCACTAGCAACCATTCAGAACCAACACAAGCACTTAGATATCAATATATGGTAAGAATTGATACCTTAGAGGAAAAAAAACTTGCACCAAAGTTTCCAAATTCGTGGCTTCCTTGTTTTCCTCTTTACTTTCTTCAATAGCGCACTAAATCTCACTTTTATGTGCTAAATACCCTCACACACTTCAACTATCCTTAAATCTTCACTTTTCTCCTACAAAACTATAGAGAACTTGAGAGAAGAATATGAATTTCGTGGTTTTCCCCATCTGATTGGAAACCCTCTTCATAAAAGCTAAGAAGGAACTAAATATGAGGCAAAGACGGTGGCTTGAATTTGTGAAGGACTATGACTTTGAAATTAAGTACCATCCAAGAAAAGCCAATGTGGTTGCAGATGCTCTAAGTAGGAAGTCAGCAGCAGTACAAGCGACATTACAATCGATGCCTATACAACTCCAAGAGGAAATGGGTAAGTTTGAACTCGAAGTAATTTCCGACTTAAGCTCTATATTGATGGCCATGACAATTAAGCCCAATATCTTGGAAGGATAAAGATTGCTCATAAAGAAGACCCAATCTATAGAAAGTATGTGTTGGGCAAAAAGACGGTTTCCTCCGAACTACATTATTTAAAGGATGACATTATAAAGTATGGGAACAAGTGTTATGTACTAGACAATTCAGAACTACGAAAAGACATTCTAAGAGAGGCACACTCCTTGTAACAACCCTCGTTTATTTTAAAAATTATGATTTTAAAATGAAAGTGTTTAAGATTTTTCTTTATGAATGTTTGTTACAACTATGAATAATTGGAAGAAGAATACTCTGTCTGGGGTGTATCACACCATGCACCGGCCAAGTGTTTGGGTTTGATTGGTGTTTATTTGAAATACATTGTTTGATTTTGCTAGGTTTAAGTAATGTAATGAAGTAAGTTGGATTAAATACATTACAGGATTACCTTCAAGTAAGATCCGGTCGACATCAGGATTTAGGAGGGGTTGACATAAATGGAAGTTTCGGTCGACCCCAGGATCGAATAGGAGTCGACACAATGAATGATTTTGGTCGACCCTAGGATCAGAGAGGGGTCGACACAATTATAATGCTTTCGGTCGACCGCAAGATTGAAGAGGGGTCGACACAATTATGGTTTTAGGTCGACCCCAGGATTTAGGAGGGGTCGACACAATAGGACCTCCGAAACGTTTTTGGTCGACCCCAGGACTGAGCGGTCGACAAAAATGGCTTTAGGTCACTCTCGGGAACTTCCTTTGGGTCCACACAACAGATGAGCAGTCGACACAAATAACACGATGGAACACTTTTGGTCGACACAACAGATGAGCGGTCGACACAAATAACACGATGGAACACTTTGGGTCGACACAACGGACGAGCGGTCGACACATTCCCGATTTGAGTTGAAAAGTCAGTTGAAATGTGGAGAATTCTGATGGATGGACGTGAGAGAAACCTTTATGTTGTTTAATTAAGAAAGTATAAGGCATGGTGAGCCAAAACATGTAGAGTTTTCATTGGTGGACTTGAAGGAAATATTGTTTATGGTTAATAAAGGACATAAAAGGCATGGGTTGCCATATCTTTCTCCCAGCCACAAACCCTCTTCCACTTTCTCCCGTTTTTTTGCTCTAAGCTCAAAGGAGAGTGAGATTTGTCAAAGAAGAGAAGTGTTGAGAAAGAAAAAGGGTGAGTTTAGGCGTCCTTAAGTGAATGAGTGAGTTATTTCAAGAGAGGTGAAGTAGAAAATCCCAAGTAAATTCGTGAAGGCTGAAGTTCAAGATATTATTCTATCCTCTAAGTTTCTTTTAAGTTCAGTACGGATAATAGGATGGTGTTGGTTGAATTGATGGATAAAAAAATGAAGGATTTCATGTAGATTGTTAGAAAATCAATCAATTATGAACAAAGTTAGAGTTTTGGAGATTCAGTCGATAGGTAGTAGGAATCCTGTTGGCATTAAAAGATTTTAAAGCAATCAATTATTTTTTATGATAACTATGTTAATTATGTATGAAAGCTAAAAGTGAATTCTAGCAAGTGCTGCAGTTTTAAAGAAAACTTATGTCGACCGAACTGCTCAATATGTCGACCGAACGGATAACAGAAGGGTCGAAGAAGCAACTTATGTCAACAGGTAAGAAGTTCTGTCGACCGCTCAAAGACCAGAGAAGAATCATATGTCGACCGCCTAACAAGTATGTCGACCGGCTGAAGACAATTAAAGTTCAAGGCATTTGATCGTATGTCGACCGGACGCAACTTATGTCGACCGCTTAAAGTCCAGAGAAGAATCATATGTCGACCGTCTATCAAGTATGTCGACCGGATGAAGACAATTAAAAGATCAAGACATTGGATCGTATGTCGACCGGACAAAACTTATGTCGACCGCATGGAATCCAGAGACAAATTGTATGTCGACCGTTCAAGTTTCCACCGGAAGAAGAAATCTGAAGTTATGTCGGCAGTTGAAGAACTTATGTCGACCGGTTAAATTCCAGAGAGTTTTTTATGTCGACCGCCAAGAGTAGATGTCGACCGAAGAACTACAAAGATACTGAAGTTATGTCGACAGCTACAATGACATGTCGACCGGTCAAGACCAACGACAGGAAAATTCTTCAACGGCTACTTTCTTATGAGTCTTAACGGCTATCTCTATGTCAACAGCCCTCGAAGATATGTCGACAGCTCCGAAGTCTGACAGACGGAAATCTATAAATTATAGATGAGAAGCCAAAAGAAAAAGCCGATTTTCGAGAGAGAAGCACGTCCAAACTCTGCCAAAATTTCTAGTTAGCTTTTCTCTTACTCTCTCATCATTGTGAATTGTATAAGATCATTCTCATTGTGATCGAGAGAGTAGTTTTTCAAATCATTCTCGAAAAACTTCAAGTTATTATTTGTGAGCAATTGTAAAGGGGTGACGCCTCTCAGAAAGAAGAGTCATTTGTAAGGTTTGATTGACACCCGGAAGTCAATCATAGTAAAGCTCGAGGTAGAGCGGAAAGATCTTCAAGGAGCAACCTTGAAGCGCGGACGTAGGCAAGGTTGGCCGAACCGCGTTAACAATCTCGGTGTTATCTCTCTCTCTCTCAAACTATTTAATTATTGTTTGAGCTTAGTTATTTAATAGATAACCAAATTTGGAAGAGAAATCAAGAATTTCGATTAAACTTATAAAAACATCTATTAACCTAATTCCCCCCCCACTTAGGTTAAACACGATCCTACAATTGGTATCAGACCAGGTGACATAGAAAGTTCCTATAAGTTAAACTCGTGTGTGATCATTTAAAATGGCTTTCTCTATGAACAACTCACACACTGAGGGGCAATCAATTACTAGACCTCCACTTTTTGATGGAAATAACTATGTTTATTGGAAAACTAGGATGAGAATTTTTGTCCAAGCTATGGACTATAGTGTATGGAACATAATTGAAAATGGTCCATACATACCAATTAAATTTGAGAATGGGATTAATATTCCAAAACCTAGTAATGAATATGACGAGAACGACTTAAAAAAATTAAGCCTAAATGCCAAAGCAATGAACACCTTGTACTGTGCTCTAAATGGAGATGAATTTAATAGAGTACAAGGTTGTGACAATGCTAAAGAAATTTGGCGACTGCTTGAAGTTACCCATGAGGGAATTAACCAAGTAAAGGAAAATAAGTTAAGTATGCTTGTACATGAATATGAACTATTTTCTATGCATAGTGATGAAATGGTTAGTTCCATGTTTACTCGTTTCACTAACATTACTAATCGGTTGAAAGTGCTTGGCAAAGATTATACAGACGAAGAATGTGTTCGAAAAATTCTTCGAGTTCTTCCAAGGACTTGGCAACCAAAGGTAACTGCAATTCAAGAGGCTAAAGACCTCAAGACACTGAAGGTTGAGGAGCTCATCGGATCTCTCATGACTCATGAGATCACGATGAAGGCTAATGAGAAGGATGAGATTAAGGAGAAGGAACCTCTTAGAAGAAAAGACATCGCTCTCAAGACATCCTCCAGCAATCAAGGCGAATGCAAGAGTGATGAAGAGGATGATGAGGACGTCGCCCTCATAACAAGGAAATTCAAGAGATTTCTTCAAAGAAAAAGGATGCATGGAAAGGAATTCCCAAGAAAAGAGAAGAATCCTAAGAAAAAGGAGAAGGATCTCAAATGCTATGAATGTGGGAAGCCAGGCCATTTCAAAACTGACTGCCCTCTAGCAAAGAGACATCCCAAGGCTTACAAGAAGAAAGCCATGAAGGCAACTTGGGATGATAGCGACTCGTCCAGCTCCCCATCCGAAGAAGAGGAAATCACAAACATGTGCTTCATGGCCAAGGAAGACAAGGTACATAACTCATTTAGCTATTTAGAAGAAATTGATGAAGAAAATGAGTTATTTGATGCTTTTAATGACTTGCTTAATGATTTCAACGTTTTGAAATCTAAGTATAAAATTCTGAAAAAGGAGCATGCCATGATAACTAAGGAGCATGAAATTAAAATCAATCCCTTGGAAAACGAAATTAGCAAATTGAAAAGGGAAAATGATGATTTGAAAGGAATCGTACTTAGATTTACAAATGGAAGCAAGAATCTAAATATGCTTCTAGGTAATCAAAGAACAACTTTTGATAAAGCAGGCATAGGTTATGAATCATTCAAAAAGAAAAAGGAGTATGAGAACTTCTTTGAAAAACCAAAACCTTGTCACGCATGTAATGAAATAGGTCATACCTCCTTCGTATGCCCTTCTAAAATAAGAGGTAAAAATCAAAAGGCTGTTTTGAAATGGGTTCCAAAAGGAACTAAGGCTAACTCTCAAGGACCCAAAATGGTTTGGGTATCTAAAAGAAACATCTAAATCTCCTTGTGTAGGTGGAAGTCTCCCGAGAAAAGAATCTTTGGTTCCTCGATAGTGGTTGTTCGAGGCATATGACGGGAGACCCCTCCAAGTTCAGCTCTATCAAGAAAAAGAAGGGGAATGTCTCCTTTGGAGGAAATCAAAAAGGGAAGATAATTGGTATTGGCAATATCGGTAACCCTTTTTCTCCTATTATTGAAAATGTTCTTCTAGTTGACAGTTTAAAGCATAATCTTCTAAGCATTAGTCAACTTTGTGATAAGGGATAAAAGGTATATTTTGAATCCAAATCATGCCAAATAAAAGATAACTCTGGTAGTAAAATCCCATTTATTGGATATCGATCAGAAAATGTTTATACAATTGATTTGGATAATGTTGCATGCTTTGATGAAAAATGTTTTAGTGCAACATCCCCTCTAGATAGTTGGGCATGGCATAGGAGATTAGGCCATGTTAGTATGGATACCTTAGCTAAGATTGCTAAGAAAAACTTAGTTAGAGGCCTTCCAAAGATCTCTTTTGAGAAGGATAGAATGTGTGACGCATGTCAAATGGGGAAACAAACAAAATCCTCATTCTCTCCTAAATCAGTTATTTCAACCGACAAACCTCTTCAACTTCTTCATCTAGATCTTTTTGGTCCCTCTAGAGTAGCTAGCCTTGGTGGCAAGCATTATGCCCTTGTAATTGTTGATGATTTTTCAAGATTTACATGGGTATACTTCCTTAGATCTAAGGATGAAACTTTTGAGACTTTTACATCTTTTAGGAAGAGAGTTCAAAATGAAAAAGATCTCTCCATTGTATCTATTCATAGTGATCATGGAGGAGAATTTGAAAATAAGAAATTTGAGCTCCTATGCCTTAAAAATGGAACCAGTCATAATTTTTCATCTCCTAGAACTCCTCAACAAAATGGAGTTGTTGAGAGAAAGAATAGATCTCTTCAATGAAAACTCTCTCCCTAAATACTTTTGGGCGGAAGCTGTAGCTACGGCATGCTACACAATAAATCGAGTTTCAATCCGCCCTATCTTAGAAAAGACTCCCTATGAGCTTTGGTCAGGCAAATCCCCAAGTGTTAAATATTTTAGGCCTTTTGGATGCAAGTGCTTTATCCTGAATACAAAGGACAATCTAGGAAAATTTGACTCAAAGACAGATCTAGGTATTTTCCTTGGATACTCCTTGTCTAGTAAAGCTTATAGAGTTTTCAACAAAAGAACTCTAGTGGTTGAAGAATCAATGAACGTCTCTTTTGACGAATCCTCACCTCTTGTAGAGAATCAAAATCCAAATATTGATTTGGAAAGAGAAATGGAATCCTTGAGCCTAGATGAGAGTAAGAAAAATTCTTTAGATGTTGTCCCTTCGGAAAGTCCTCCAAGTTCTCTAGAATTAGAACCAATTAGGGCAGTCAATGATGGCTTACCTAAAGAATGGAGGTATTCCAAAAACCATCCCATAGAGGACATTGTAGGTGATCCTAATTTAGGAGTAAAAACTAGAAGCTCTCTTAGAAACCTATGTGCTAACGTAGCATTTATTTCCCAAGTAGAACCTAAGAAATTCGATGAGGCCATTTTGGATGAAAATTGGTTAATGGCCATGCAAGAGGAACTAAATCAATTTGAGAGAAACCAAGTTTGGGAATTGGTCCCTAGGCCTAAAGACCGCACCATCATCGGAACTAAATGGGTTTTCAAAAACAAGTTAGATGAAAATGGTGTAGTTGTTAGAAACAAGGCTGGGTTGGTTGCTAAAGGTTATAACCAAGAAGAAAGAATTGATTTTGAGGAAACCTTTGCACCGGTCGCCCTAATGGAGTCAATTCGGATGCTACTAGCCTATGCTTGTCACAAGGACTTTATACTTTTCCAAATGGATGTAAAAAGTGCATTTGTAAATGGTTTTATCATGGAAAACAACTTAGCTACAATCGATTTTCCAAAACTTGAAGATGAAATGGGACATGAACCCTGTGCTAACATGGGAGAATCCTTCCCTCGCCATAATTGCACTTTAAAATTTTTAGGAAGGACTTTAAATAACAGTTTGACCATTTTATTCAAAAAGTCACATGAGCCAACCACCAACACATGAAAAACATTCAAGTCAATACGAAACAAGTTGATGTCGGAAAAAAATAGCTGGGAACAATAAGATAAGTTCAAACCAAATCTTGGTTTGAAATTTGATTTGATTATGTTCTTTCTTTTTCATCTAAAGTTGTGATTCAGTTGGCATGGATAATTCTTCTTTTTGATAAATTTGAAAGTAAAATGGAGCTACACTGAATTAGAACGAAGCCTAACTTAGTCCCGTTTACCTGCTCGAACTGGCCAATTATGGCCTCGAGATTAAGTAAATTAACGATAAGAGTATAACACATGATTTAAAAAACACTAAGACATTATGTTCAAGAAAAAACAGAATAACAAAATTAAGAGTTCTTCAAACAGATGAAACTCCATTGGAAGATCCACCGAAACAAGTGCTTAAAATGGGGGCACAGGTAACAAAAAATAAAAAAGTGATTGCAATTTCGATCGGTTTTCTCTATTTCATGAAGTATTTAACAGGTTCATTATCTTTATTGAGCAGGCTGTTATTCAGTACATAGCAGATTCAGTGTCCTAAAGGAATGTAAAACCTCAACAACCAGAGAAGAAAGAGTTTTTGTTCTGGGTTTGTTCATTTGTTTTGCTCACACTGTAGAAACTCCGACAAAACAAATTAACAAGGTTTGCATTTTGCTTGATGAGACCCTTTTGCGAATTCGGGATTAAATGCTTCTTCTTCTTTTCTTTTTTTTTTCCTTGTTTCCATTCGGTCTCAAATATTTTATTTTTGTTGTGACATTGGTATATTTGTTCTTTGTATGTATTAGGAGTGGATACAGTCGGTCTAGCTTGGTTTTATTCTAAAATAAAATTAGAATCGAAACTCGCAGTTCCAGATTTTTGGAACCGGAATCGAAACCGGAACCGTTTGTTTCGGTTCCGCCTGATTTGAACCCAATTTTATTTTATATTAAAAAAACTTAACATATAATAATAAAATATATATTTTTATTTTATATTAGTTTTTTTTTGTAACCGGCTCCAATTATTTAACAAAAATTATTAGTTAATTGCTGCATATTAATCCCCAATTAATGACGACCGTGCATTAGGAAAATTTATCACACTTAATTCGATATGCCAAATAATCTAAATCACTAACTAATCAAAATTGCTTGAAATTAATGGAACTTGCAAATTGATCCAATTTATCAAAAATGCCAACTGAGTTAAAATTGATTGGAATAAATTGTCAAAATTGCACAGGAAAAGTTGCCCATGGCCGCTCAAGCATTTTGCAGCATTCTTCGATTTTCAATGAGCCATCGGCCTCACCAATATGCAGTGGGGTGACATAGTTTGAATTTTTAATTTTTAATTTTTGAGCTTACTATGTTGGACGGTAAGACTCAATTTTAAGTTATTGAATTATTTTATGGTCCAATTTAAATGGGGTATTAGAGTACTAAAATTATCTATAAATATAAATAGCTAGTGAATAGTGAATGTAAGAGAAAATTAGAGTTTGTTTTTGAGTTCAAGTCCCTCAAATTACTTGTATGTGTATCGTAATGTTTATCTTCATCTTTATCTTTTTGTTCTTGGTTTTTATTCTTGTTTGATTGCTTTTGCATAGGAGGGGTCCTATTATTAAGTCTTGAAAAAGACTTGATTTAAGAATTTTATTTTTAATAATTGATATAAATCAAATAGTAATTTAAGTGAAAATCTTATTTTTAGGGTAGAATGTTGTAGCTTTAGGCGCAACATCTATACTACCGATTTTACGTGATTTTGTCGCAAATCCAAAAATATTTTATTTGCACCAAATTTTAGATTTTATGCAAGACCAGATTTCTCGATGGATTGAAGAAAGTACTGAAATTATATTAATTCAATTTAAGAAATAATATCTTATTATTATTTGAATTAAAAAAAAATCAAATCTCAATAACTTTGAAAATCGATTGAGTTATGTTGAGATCTATAAATAGAGGTAGAGAATCACAAAAAGAATGTAGATAATTAGAGAGGGAAGTACCACGATTCAATATAAGCGTAAATCTGAGGCCAAGGTCAATGATGAAAAATGAACGAATCCTAATGCTTTGATTCCAGATTCCAAACTATCCAATCTCCTGTGACGTGGTGAAAGGGCTTAGAAATTAGATGATTCTAACTTGGGTTTTCTAACACAAAATTCGAAAAACTATTCAGATTGGATAATTTTTACGCAACAAAAATCTACCATATATACATGAACAAACATGTACCAATTCCTAAATATCCACAACTATCCATTGGAACATGAGTAAGTGTCATTTATATAGAACCATAAACCATAATTTTTGAATTTTGTGCACTATCAGTAACTAATTCATGATACCATCCATTTATACTCTAGAATCACCATTATTCTTTAGTTAATCATACTATTAATCATGATTAATTTAAACAACGTATAACATGAATCTTGCCTGATGATTCTTACTCAATGAATTCCTCTTGATGATTGGAAACACTTCTTCTTTAAGGCTTGGAGGCCAAATCCAAGCCCTTCCCCTTCAATTCTCATTTTCTCTTTCTAGAAGCCTTTCTTTATTTGTCTCCTCACATATTCCCCCTCCCTTTCTCTTTCTACCGCCGCAAAAATGGCTGATCAGTAGTCATTCTCCAACATTTCTAGACGACATGCCTAGGGAAGCCAACACTAACGACACGCCAAAAGGAGCTATCACTTGAGCCCGAGCCAAATGGTTATAATCTTGCAAGGAAAGATCCTCGGCCCTAGCGAGTTTGAAGGAGAAGAGATGTTGGGGACAAGGCGGATATGGAGCAGCTCAAGCCCTCTCCAATTGGGAGTCAAGCCTTGGCCCAAATTACTCTTGTAGGAAGGATGAAGTTGGGCCCCATGGAGAATGGGGAGCAGTCTAAGACCTCAATAATTTGAAAACTAGCAGTGGTGCATGAAGGAGGCCGAGTGTTCTTCTTTGATTTAAGCATGTTGTAATAAGTTTTCTAAAACTTTATTTAGGGATGTAGGACTTGATGTGTGGTTGTGCCATGGGTTTTATGGTTTTGTTATGGTTTGTGAGTTTGCCATGAGATCTCACCTAGGAGAGCAAACATGGCCAAATCTACCTATAACAAAGGTTGTCCTCCACACCCACATTTTCCTCTTTTTGCCTAATTGGGCAAGGTTTTTGAGTCTCCTTCGACACCTGATCCAAAGGATTTGGAGGATGGTTTTTAAGTCATCTTTCAGCTCATTCGTAGGTAGTTGAATTTTATGAAAAATTTATCATTTGCAGTTATCTCCTTGGTCAAGTTTTCCTCCCAAGACTTGGTGCAGCTCCAGTGAGTAATTATCTAGTAATTCCTTGAGAGTTTCTCCTTGGTTCGGCTTCCCTTCTAAGCTAGACAAAATTAGGCATTTCTACACACCTTCAGCCACACTCAAATGGATATTCTGGTAAGGTTGTACTCCTCATAGCTCCTCCTCCATCTCAAGTTTTTTTCTCCCCATATTGTCCGAGAGTTTGTGTCTTTCTCCCCTCCTTGAGCATATCATCTTCTCTCCATTCTCTTTTACTTTTTTTTATCTAGCTTGAAGTGTAAGAATGATGAATCGTATTAGAACCAACAATCAAGGCACCCGAGAGCCTAATGTGCAACCTCCTTCGACCCCAAATCCAAGACAAGCTGAGTCTAGTTTCCAAGGACAAATTGATAACGTCAACAAGAGGTCCAATCCCATCTTCCACTGTATGAAGGACACATCCACCTCTTGTTCCAAGAAGAAGACCTAGAAATGGAAAGATGAGAGCTAGGCCTCAAGAGGTCGAGGATGGTGATATGTACGATTAAGAGCCTGGTCATCTTGATAGACAGAGCCAATAAGATGAGATCAAGCAATGGTGGTACATTTATTGATTGATTTGAAGTTGATAAAGTATATGATTTCTACAACTATTCGGATAAGTTGACACTCTAACTAATATCTTTAGTGATAACCTGTTATGCTGATATGTGATAGGAGAAGTGAAGGCTAATGAGGATGACAATTGGCCTCGGCCTAGAAAATCAAATATTTCAAGTGTTNTCTACCTTTCTAAACACTTAGATTGCTCGAGTGTTTAGATCGACCGCCTCATACCCTCCTAAAATTCCATCCCGCTTTCCCGAGCCATCAAACTTCCGCCACCACCGATTCCGGTCCATATACTCCTCTCCGAACCACCAACGTTTTATCCGAGCCATTCCATTATTCTCACCTACAAACCACCTTATTTCCACCCCATTACACTTCCGCAACCTAACTCCCGAAATCGCCGGACTACATTTTCCGACCGCCGTACGCGTTGCCTCCTCCGGTCACGCGCACGTCCATCTCCCGACCACGGTGCGCCGCTCATCGATTGACGGCACATCAGGCCTCTCGGCCCCTCTCTCTCTCTCTCACTCGGCAGCAACGGTCATCAGACCGTTGGATTGATCCAACGGCTAGATTTCGGGGTATTATAAAAAGGGGTAGGAGGTGTCGAAAATTTTCACCGATTTCTTTCAAATTCTCTCAATCTCTCACACTCTCAATCTCAGTTTACCAAGCGAGTTTTCTCGTGTATTGATTGTTATTCAAAAAATTAGCAATTACTCATTGATGTTTGCATACAATTAATTTGTGATGTTATCGTTAATGTTAATGTGTATTGTGAACTATTTTTTTTCAAAAAAATTGCAGGACTCGTAAATGTGGAATTACAAATATTTATTACCACATACAAGTTATCATCTAATAATTGGTGAACTATATCAATTAAAATTTTATTCCTTATTAATTGGTATCGATGTTGACGCACATTACATACGATTTGAATTGTTTTCTTCTGATGATGACGACATTCAAGAAATTGGATCTAGTAATCCCGCATTTTCTATTGGTTACACATCTGTACATGCATCCACATCTTCACCGAAATCTAAAAAATCTAAAACGTCGGATGTTTGGAAACATTTGAATTGAAAGAAATACAAATAGGGGAAAAATTAAAAAATAGGACGCAATGCAAATATTGTGCAAAACATTATGCGTAGGAATCTATCACTAGCACTATTGGTTGAAATTATAAAAAATATCATGCACACGAATAAACTAGAGATCGTACCCAATTACAAATAAGTGTTGGTATTTAAATTTAATCATTAAATATGGCATAAAATTTATTTCCCCGCATATTGACACAATTAGAAATGTAATTTCTTGTATTACTTCTTCTAACTCCCGACAACAGGAGTATAAAGAATTTTGTAAAGCGGCTAATCTCCGACTTAGAAAATTAAAAACACTTGTATCAACAAGGTAGAATTCAACTTATTTAATGTTAGAATATGTTAAACCGTATTGGAATGTCTTTGTGATTTTATTAGTCAAAAACACAAGATATTACTTTAGATAGTCGTACTTTTGATATAACTAATTTATTTCTTGATTTTTTAAACTATTTTTTAAAGCAACTCTCGAGAATTTATTACCAAACTACGCATCTTTTTTTTTCTTATATTTGTAAACTTAATGGGTACTTTCAAAAGATATAAAAAGTAGATGAATTTAGTGATAGCGTTGAAAAAATTGAAAAAAATTGAATAAATATTTGCTTGACATACCCAACATTTTTTTATTTGCTTGCATTATGCATCCAAATTGATGCTTGATACAATTTCTGGTAATTTAGGGCTAATATTTGTAGTTTCAGTAACTTCATTAAGAAATGATCTTTCTAATTTGTTTGCTTCTTACCAACGTATATATAGTACTTCTCATTCATTTTCTTCATCTAATTTTGCTTCTAGTTCTAGTGATAGTTCTCATTTTGGACAATCACTAAATAATACGACTGTCATTGATGAAAAAATTGATACTGATGTTCATTCTTATGGTTCCGATAAGAATGAACTCGATATTTATTTAGACACTCATTATCAACTTCTTCCTGATGATGCATTTGATATTTTGGGTTGGTGAAAAAATAACGTAGTCCATACAAGTAAACAAATTAGGTAAAAGGATCAATAAGATTCACATCACATGAAATCTTTCAAGTAGTACATCGATGTTACTTATAGTTTCATTATAAGTTACCGCGATACTCTTCAAATATTAGTATAATTCAAGACCAGTCGACGATGTAGAATGAGAAACTAAAGAACACCATGGAATCAAGTAATAGGAGCTCGTCCCCAATCCAACCTTGCCGGAAAAAATAAATTTATTTGGTAAGAAGCTTGACCCAGACCAAACTTGTTTAGAATCAAAGGTATTAATTCAATCTCTCAAGTTTTACCTTAAAAAATCTAGTTCTTTGCAAAGAACTCGAGAGAAAATTCTCTCTAACATTCAAAATATTCATTCATCATTATTCTAATGTTAACACCTTTAAATAGGCTACCAAATATTCTAAAATAAACTGACTAATTAGAGAAAAAATAATAATCAAGAAATTATGCCAAAGTTGACAAAAGAAAACTTTCCAAAATTTAGAATGAGAAACTAAGTTAAAATAAACTAATTAAAAGTATTTTTATGGATCCTCCATTGGTTTTAAATGAATTTTCACTTTTGGGCTTGAATTTCAAGGCATCTTGGATCACATCATTTCATTCTTCTTCGAAGAGATTAATCCTCTAATGTCCAAGATCATATAAAAGGATCTTGTTTGTGATCTCTAGTCTTGTGTTTCATCAACTCTTTGTAATAGCTTCCAATAATTTTGTAATTGAATTATTTTTATTCTATTGTTGAACTTTTGATCTCTCAAATTTTGTTGTCATGTGTATTACTCTTCATTGTGATCTTATTGATCTTTGCACTCCTTATAAGAGATTTTGCACTCCAATTCATCATGGTAAAGCAAATAAAAAAGTTGGAGTTTTCCATTTTTTGTAGTATTTTTTCCTTTTGCAAGAAAGTTGCAAACATTTTCTTGCTTCTTAATTTTTCTTTTTTTTCTTTAATATGAATAGGAGAATTTCAATAAAGAAATTTGAAGGGAAAAAAGATTGACAGAAAAGTAATATAGAACTCAAATGAAGAAGTCAAACACCAAGTTCTTTAATAAGAAAGAAGAATTTCAATAAAGAAATTAGGAGGGAAAAAAGATTGACAAAAAAGTAATAGAACTTGAATAAAGAAGTCAATGTTCTAATACCAAGTGATCAAAACAATGTGTATGTCAAATAAAAAATCTTTCAACAAAGCAAAAAAAGATTCCTGGAAGGAAATAGAAAGTTGGAGGACAGCCATGAAAGAGAAAGTACACCACAAGCCCTCCTAATCTTGGAGTGAAGCCACGGCCCAAATGATCCTTCAAGAAGGGAGAATGTTTTGTTGGAAAATTAAAACGTAACAATTAGTTCTATGTTTATTTTCTACAAAACCATTATATTTTTGTTTGAATTTTGTGCATTGTCATGTGATGCTAATGCTAACATGGCTGCCTTTTGGTGGAGAGAGGAGGAGACCACATGCTAGTGGTTCAAGCTACAATGCATGGGAACCACATTTAGATCCCGCACAACTATTGATAGACAGTGTAGCCAAATATCAAGACGGTGCCTTCATGAGAAAATGTAGCCAACTTCTCAATATTTCTAGGGAGGGGTGGATCGTCAAATTCAGAAGCCATTTGCCTAGTTTCATGGGTTTTGTATAATACTGGTAAAAGAAAATAATGATTTTATTATCAATATTATGGATTTTGCAATTAAAAACAATAAATTATGAGTATAGAGAAATAAATATATATATTTAGCTTCTACAATGTATAGAATAATAATTGAATAAAAGATTTAAATAATAATTGTTAAATTTTAAAGTAACAATTGACTCAATTATTAGAAAAAGATGAACAAATATGATGATAATTAATTGTGAATGGATTAGTAATATTTAATGAAGTTAAGGTTTTCTACAAAGTTAGGCTGAATATATCAATGGAAGAAGTGGCTTTGGAAATTTGGTGCTCAAATATTGATAGACAGTGTTATAGAATCCCGAAGTTGTGATTAGTTGAATTCAAAAACTTTAAAACTGAATAGTTTTATGAAATTTTTCATAGCGCGGATCTTAATGATGTTTATTGAATTTGGTTTCTTTTTTAAAGTTATAGTAGACGTAAATCATGTAAATCATATATTTGTATAAAAAGTTATAGACTTTTTAAGTTGTATTTATGCCTTTAGGTCTCACTTGGGCTGGACGGGGCTGACCTATATATCATTTTTTTACTTAACCTTACATTTTTAATAAGTAAACCCTACAATAGTTGCATGCTCTCAAATACTTTTCTCCCTACCACCATAGGCAAAATGGGAGTTTTTAAGTGATTAAGAGTCAAGAATGCTAGATTTGTCTCAATACCTGAAGTAGATAAAGAAATAGAGAGAATGAGGAACAAATCTTACACAACAAGTAAGAAAGATGAATCAACAACCTTATATTCTTGTTCACCTCATAATATCTTTGAAGGTAACTTTATTAGGTTGTCAAGATTGAATATTTATGTAAAAAAATTAATGAAACATATGATTATGAATAACCAAAGTTTCAGAAATGGTAAATTGGAATGAATTTTAGAGATTGAAATCAAGCATAGGTTTAACGACATTTTCTGACTTTGATGTTTGAATCAAAAAAATCAGACATCGGATAAAACAGTTATGAGTGTTTGAATATCAACCAAATATTTGGATTTCTGACGTAATTCTCAACAATTTTCAGTTAAGTTATGAGTTTCAGAAAAAACAAAGTAATTCTTAACGATTTTTAGAAATGGTAAAAAACACGATACTTTGCAACTTTATTTGTATATTTGGTCATCTAAAAAGTTAGAGTAAACTCTTAAGGAACAAGAGACACTAAAATCGTAATAATTAGATATTTCTATCAAAACTTGTCATCCCAAAATTGACTCACATCTAGTGGTTCGAGCTACAATGCATGGACCACATTTGGATCATGCACAATTTGACCTTCGAAGCTGGCTCACCCATTTTGACAGGCTTTCCGGCCTCAAAGCAAGACGGCCTCTTAAAGAGAAATCTAGCCAACTTCTCAAGATTTCCAAGAAGAGGTGGATCCTCAAATTTGGATGCTATTTTCGAAGTCAATAAACGTAATTACAAAGATCCTTGAGCAAGGAAGCTTCCCGGGAAACTAATTTAATGTGTTTTGTGTGGGTTTAGTGTGAGTTTTATGAGTTTTGCAAGGATTTAGAGGTAAATAACTGAAACTTTTTTTAATTCTTAATTTTTATTATTGTAGCATTTAACAACTTTATTATGTGAACTAGAAAGTTAATTATTCTAAATAAAAAGAGAGATTATGAAACATTGAAGCCAAATGTAATGGAATTAACAAAAATTATCACGAAAAGGTGTTCATTTTATTTATGGTGTAGTTCAAGGTGTAATTGGTAAATTTTAAAGTTTAAAGTATCTACTCAAAGTATCTCCAAAATAGAACATAATACATTTTTATAAGAAATTTCTCTAAAAAGTTTCCCCAATAGATATTTCTAGTTTAGTTCACTTTGGTTCTTTGGTTCAACTACAAAATTACCGGCCGATATAAACCAGTTGCTTGGTTCAAGGACAAAACAAACCTAAAGGAACCTGACAAGCGGAAACACCACTTCTCTAACTGCCACTATGTTAGTAGCACACTCGAGGTCTTCTCATGTTTCCCTCTCTTTCGCTCCAGTGGTAGCCAACATCGTCAACTCTCTTAGCTGCCGCCTTCGGCTTCTTTGTTAAGGGGATCTATTTTGAGCAATTTGAAATCCCACGTCAAGAGAGAGCTTGAGTGGAATTGGGGAAAAGGTTTCTTTCTGCTATGAGTAAGGTTTTTATTTTCATACTATTTTATAATCTTAAATTTTTCAATGCTTGATATCTGCATTTGAAACTGCTTTTGTTTCTATCCCAGGATCAACTCATCGTTCTTCAATCCTTTCTTAAATTGCTGATAGCAGCTTTCTGTTGCTAGTATCGGGGTGCTTTAGAATCGCCGAAATAATAGTGGGGTTATTGCTTGTGATAACCAACACTTTGCGGATGGAATTAGTATGATTTTGTGCTCCATCAAGAAATCAATTCCCAATATGAAATGGAAGTCGTCCATCTGTGCCACTATAAAATCAATCTGTGTAGTCCATGTGCAAAGCCCCAATTGGGCTCTCTTGATAACCTCAAGTACCGGTATTGTCTTTGCATCTACATTTTTCATCTAGCCATTATTTTTACAACCTTTAGGTCAATGCGTCGAGCTTCTTTCTCTGTGACGAAGATATGAGCTGCTCATGAATCTATCATAGTACTCTTGGTAAGCTAATCATTAATATAGGATTCTATGTACATTAGGCATTTGTCGGGAGTCCCCTTAAATTCTTCCTGCCTTAAATTCTACCATTTACTTTCACACAGCGAACAAAAATGTCATTGTAACATCCCGTTTATTTTTATAAAAAAAAACTGAATGTTACAGTTATCAGAGCGAACCAGGTTTTAAAAACAATTTTGTAGACTGCTTAACAATGCAAGCATCTGCACGGACATCCCTCACCCATTGTAAGTATGTTTGTTATGAATTGATTGATTGTTTGTTTACATGCGTTATTATAAAACGTTAGGACTAGTTGAAAAATACCGATGATAGCAAGGTCAACAAGCGAAGGGACTAGTAGAGAGAACGAAAGCTCAATCGATAAATTGATACATCTAGTTGGACGCCAATTTAAATACTTGGAGGAATACAGAGAAAGGGATGCTCAGAGTAACAAAAGGCGGTGCAACCAAAGTGAGTTTAGCTGGGAGAGGTTCAACAGCCTTCACCCACCAAATTTTCATGGTTAATCAGCTTATCCAACACATGCTGAAGAGTGGATACGGAAAATGAAAGATTTCCTAGAATATACTAAGATCGAAGATAAGGACAGGATAACATATGCCGCATTTCTACTGGAGAGTGATGCTCGATTTTTGTGGGACACTGTTAAGGTCTGCAGGGACAAAGAATATGACATGGACAAAGTTTAAAGAGGTGTTCAATAACAAGTATTTAAGCCGCGCAGTGCCAACGACGAAGATGGTAGAGTTTGCCCAACTACGACAGACATGGACAGTTGGGGAGTACATAAGACAATTTGAAGCCTTATCACGATTTTCCCCGCACCTAGTAGCTAGCGACGAGCTAAAAGTTCATCAATTTACGCAGGGCTTAAAGATAGAAATTTACCGCGAGGTAAGAATAACGAAATTAGAGCACACAAGTTATACCTATGTAGTAGCTAAGGCACTGGCAATTGAGGAAGTTGAAATCAAGTTCCAACAGTATCGGGACTCTCAAAAAAGGTTTACCCGAACCAACAGCAAGATAAAGGATGGCAACTCCCCAGGGGGATTAAGAGGCCAAGTGAGAATGTACAGGAGGCAGAGAAAGGGAAGCGGGTTCAGAGTTTTTCTCAAAGTGAACTATGTTCAAAGTGTGGAAAGAGGCACTTAGGAGAATGCATGGGTGGCACTCAGCGCTGTTTCAAATGCAAGGAACCCAGGCACATAATAAGGGACTACCCTCAAAATGCGGAAAGTGTGACTAAAGCCAAACTGAGAGTATTTGCCATGATCGAGCAAAAGGACGTGGATCAACCCGCAGTGGTGTCAGGTACCCTTTCAATTAACTATGTGCCTACATATGCTTTGTTTGATTCTAGTGCCACACATTCGTTTATGTCTTTTGCACTGAATAAGTTGAATTGTTCACCGTTGGTAGCAAAACATTTTTATGATGTTATGTTCCCATCCGGAGAAACATTACACTTGAATTGTGTTGCGCATGATTGTGTTGTTCTAGTAAATGAGCGAGAGTTGTATGGTGACTTCATAATAATGGTTATGAAGGGGTACAAAGTTATTTTAGGAATGGACTGGTTATTTAGACATTTTGCCACCATAAACTGTCGTAATAGAGTTGTTTATTTTCAACCACCAAATGAGGAAGGGTATTCCCTGCAAGCCGCAAAACGTAGTCGACAGGTACCTATAGTGTCTTGTATGGAGACTCGGCAGTTATTACTAATGGGATGTGAGTGTTTCTTGGCAAATGTGATGGATATACAGAAACAAGCCAAGATGGAATTACAGGACGTTCAAGTTGTTCGAGAGTTTTCCAATTTTTTTTTCAACGATCTTCCGAGTTTACCGCATGATCGAGAAATTGAATTCGTCATTGAAACGTACCCGAGAGCTGAGCCTGTATCCAAGAACCCTTACAGGATTGCCTCAGCCGAACTGAAGGAGTTGAAGGCTCAACTGGAAGAATTAGTAATAAGGGTTTTGTCTGCCCTAGTTTTTCACCGTGGGGAGCTTCGGTGTTGTTTGTTAAGAAGAAAGATAGATCAATGAGGATGTGCATCGACTACAGGGAACTAAACAAGTTAACTGTTAAAAATAAGTACCCACTACCATGGATAAATAATTTGTTTGATCAGTTACAGGGCGCTAAAGTGTTCTCAAAGATTGATTTAAGGTCAGGGTACTATCAGTTGAAAATAAAGGTGGAAGATATCCCTCCCTAAGATAGCATTTTGAACTAGATATGGGCACTACGAGTTTCTGGTGATGTCGTTTGGATTGACTAATGCACTTGCAGCCTTTATGGACATGATGAATCGGGTATTCAAGGAGTTTTTGGATAAGTTCGTAATTGTGTTCATTGATGATATCTTGGTGTACTCGATATCAAAGGAGGAGCATACAATACACTTAAAGGCAGTCTTGTCTACCTTGAAGGCACATAAACTATATGCCAAATTTTCAAAATGTGAGTTTTGGCTAGATAGAGTTCAATTTCTCGGGCATGTTGTATCTGGAGAAGGTATCTCGGTCGGCCCGACAATGGTTCATGCTGTTATGGAATGGTCATAGCCAAAAAAATGTGGGCGAAGTACGAAGTTTCCTTGGATTAGCGGGATATTATCGATGGTTCATCGTAGGATTTTCTATGATCGCGGTCCCGTTAACCCGACTAACGAAAAAGAATATAAAATTTTGATGGTCTGAAGAATGTGAACAAAGCTTTCAGGAATTAAAGCAGAGGTTGACCACAGCCCCAATCTTAACACTCCCAACCGAAGACGGGAAGTTCAGCATTTACTGCAATGCATCCAAGGTTGGGTTAGGCTGCGTCCTAATGCAAGAAGGGAAAGTTATTGCTTATGCTTCAAGACAGTTAAAGAGTTATGAGCAAAATTACCCAACGCATGATTTGGAATTAGCAGCGGTAGTTTTTGCATTAAAAATATTGAGACATTATTTATATGGTCGGGAGTGAAGTATACTCGGACCATAAGAGCCTAAAGTATTTGTTTGCACAGAAAGAACTAAATATGAGGCAAAGCCGATGACTTGAATTTGTGAAGGACTATGACTTTGAAATTAAGTACCATCCAGGAAAAGCCAATGTGGTTGCGGATGCTCTAAGTAGGAAGTCAGCAGCGGTACAAGCGACATTACAATCGATGTCTATATAACTCCAAGAGGAAATGAGTAAGTTTGAACTCGAAGTAATTTCCGACTTAAGCTCTATATTGATGGCCATGACAATTAAGCCCAATATCTTGGAAAGGATAAAGATTGCTTAGAAAGAAGACCCAATCTGTAGAAAGTATGTGTTAGGCAAAGAGACGGTTTCCTCCAAACTACATTGTTCAAAGGATGACATTCTAAAGTATGGGAACCGGTGGTATATACCAGACAATTCAGAACTACAAAAAGACATTCTAAGAGAGGCACACTCCTCAATGTTCTTGATGCATCCTGGGAGTACCAAGATGTATCGTGATGTGAAACAACACTTCTGGTGGCCGGGTATGAAAGAAGACGTGGTGAAGCATGTAGGGTTGTGTCATATTTGCCAATAAGTTAAAGCTGAACATCAAAGACCGGTTGGAACCTTGCAATGTTTATCAATCCCGGAATGGAAGTGGAAGCACATTGCAATGGACTTCGTGGCAGGATTACCAAAGACCACCAAGGAACATGACACTATATGTGTCGTAGTAGATAGACTCATGAAATCGGCTAAATTTTGGAAGAGTTTACAAAAAGCTATGGGAATAAGTTTAAGTTTATGCACAACATAAACGAACAATCAAGATTCTTGAGGATATGTTAAGCGCATGTGTGCTCGAGTTCCAAATGACTTGGAATAAGCTTTTACCATTGGTAGAATTCACCTATAATAACAGCATCAAGCCATGATTGGCACGGCCCCGTATAAAGCACTTTACTGTAGAAAGTGTAGATCGCCTCTATATTTGGACGAAGTCGGTGAAGCTCAATTTTATGGTCCCGAGATCTTGCAGCAAACCAAAGATCAAGTGCAGGTAATTAGGGAAAGAATCAAAATGG
>QAOC01012467.1:0-23686 GCA_003255005.1 Begonia fuchsioides | reverse complement strand
ACTTAAATTAATCTTTACCCTTTAATTACTTGAAAAAGATTTAAAATTTAGTGAAACCAAGAAAGTGTTGCATAGAGACTAGAGAGAGAGAGAAGTCATGATTTCTGATCAAAAATAGAAATTATAGCCAGGTAACAAACGCTCAAGCTTGCAAATGAGTGACAAGAAACCCACAATAAAACAGGGCCTAAAACCACAGTTCAATAAGACCAGCTAGCCTAAATACTAACTAACGGAGAAAAATAGCCAAAGATTTTACAATTAATCGACTCGAATCGGCTTTCATGATCACCCATCTTCGCACTGCAAGCTTGTTCGAATATTTCTCAGAGTACACGAGATGACATTGTTGATGTACTGGACCGACTCCATCGTTAGTTTGGCCGAGTGAGATGCATTGGTGAGGATTTGGAATGCTATTGTGAGCAAAGATCCTCCTTCTGAACTCTTCTCCTCTTCCCTCGAAGTGATGACTAAAGGTCTCGATTCGAGCCCGTCGGGGAGAATCGAGAAACCGGAAGGCAACACAGCAATGCTGCTAGAGTCGCACCCGGTCATTACCGACTGCATGCCTGTGATGTCCACTTGAGCATAGACCACCAAGGATTCGAATGCATTTGTGCAGCTGTCTTGGAGTATCCACATGCTTGTATCTTTCGATTTTATCATCTGCAATATCGAAAAGTTCAGAATTATACAGGTTTTGGTTTCTTTATTCGATGAACTTGCCAAAAATTTTATGTGCTAAGGGGCTTACTTGGATGGCGACTGCATTGCCTCGATCTTGGCCTTTGGATAAGTTAGCGATGGATTGCGCTTGGCCTCCGGTGAAGATGATATCCCACTGAAAATTCAAAGGGTAAATTTTGAGGATTGTTTTAAAGTAATGATCTGAAAATAGATGAGCTACCTCGTGTCGGTGAGTTTCGTCTCGTAAGAAATCGAACAGAACAAGAGGGGACACAGGGAGCCAGACGGATGAAACTGCACACAAGATCAACCCGAGAGGCTCGGCCGGATCGTTCAAGTTCTTTCTAGAAGCAATTCTTATGTCTTCCCCTGTCTTGCTTGAGACCTTATTCCATGTGTTGAAGCTTGAGGCTCCAATGGCGTGACTAAAGCTGCATGTCATTCTTTGAGCCAACTTCAGTATGCTTTTCCTCCCAGCCAGTGTCGAAACTCCTGATTTTCAACGAATCTCAGCCGTTGATTTCGTTTCGGTAATAAATTGTTGATGAGGATTCTTTTTTACCTGTAGAATCCTTCATGGGAACGTTGGTGGCCATGAAAAAAACGAGCCGCTCGCATTGGAGCTGGAGCGTAGTCATCCAGTGCCTCGCCCCAAATGCCAAACCACTGTTAATGACCGTTTGGTACATGGTATGAACTGTGTTTTTCTGGCACTCCAAATGCTCCACCCAAATCACCTGAAATCCCATCGATATATCTATATATAAACTTTGTATTATATGCAGATAGACTAATATTATATTTACTTTCTTAACATATCTTCTGTCATATCGAGTTATAATTAGTCTAGTTAAAATATTTTTATATATTACAATCAAAATAATTATTTATAATATTTGTTACAATAATTATAACTCGACATGTCTGAAAGTATGATAAAAATATATAATAAGAAGATAAACCTAACATTACTCATACAGATGATGTCATATGATCTAACAAATGAACAGCAAAGAACCTTGCAGTGACCACTTGATTTGTCTTCGATGATGCAACCAGAAGGACGCTTCCGACATTTCACCAACGAAGCATCGATGTTGTCTTTGACTTTGTCGATCGAGACATCGACAATCGCCCACTGTTCTGGGCTCAACTGCTTGCAATATCTGATAAAGTAGACCTCTCTTGTGCCCACCAACGGCGTGAGCATTTGCAGCTCGGAAAACATCTGTCGCCATGACAGAAAGGTCAAGTTTTTTGTATAATTTCTAAAAAAAAATTGAAGCAAAGCTTGAGTTTCTACTCATGAAATCTAAGCTCACCAGTTGAACCGATCCGTTCTTGTTTGCACCTTCGCCATGGTCGATAATGTCGACTGTAGCGGCTTTTGAGATCATGAAGGGAAACATTTCCTTCCACTGATTCTACAATGACATATCCAGATAGTGTAAGCCTCCTAATAATGCTAAATAAATCTGCATAATAGAGAGCATGAGCGATTTTCATGGTTTTTTGCAGGGTTAACTTAATGTGCGGTGTCTGCTTACCACATCGACGAAGCTCTGCACCAATCGCGATAGATCTAGGAAGACAGTTCCAGTCTCTCGGGAGGCCTCGATGGACCGCTTTGGCCTACCGTTGCTGGCGTTATCGATGGAGAATTCCTTTGTATACTCGTCGTAATTCAGGATTTCTCGCCCAGTCTCGACACTTTGAATCCAAAGTGGTTCTCCGGCTGTGGCCATCTTTTGTAGCTCATCCATTGCTTGATTGACTATTTCGATGATTCTTGACTTCTCCAGTCCGAATATTCCAGTGTAGAAGTCCAAGGAGCTTTGGTTTTCTTGATCGTTGCCAGCTGAACACGACGGAGATGATGTCCCCACTGAAGGGTATCTTCCAAGAGCAGTCTTCAGTTTTTCCACCTGCAAAACGAGAGTTTTTCTTATAAACTATGAAATCGAACTGCTAATTTCTAATTGTCGGTTAAAAAGCATAACAAAACAGAAAATAATATGGAAAATATTTAATCTTTACAGGCATTGTAAAACCAGTAGAAGGTTTTGAGCAGACCTCGACTTTGAGTTTCGCATTTTCAAGCCGAAGATGTTGCTCCTCGGTAGTCAAGGCAGTGTCTCTACTAGTAGTTGCAGTGCCACAATTAGGACATGAGGATCGGTTTATCGACTCTCTCATCGATTTATTTTCGTCTCTCATCTTCTCCATCTCCGTTTTCAGCAATGTGTTTTCATGCCGCTCTTGAATCGCCTACCCATAATCAATCGACAAAACCGTGCAAATAATCAGAACAAGGTAGACAAAATAATTCAGATTATAAAATTGATATGGATTTTTGTGTCTACTTTGATTTGTGTTCTTCGATTTTGGAACCAGAATTTGACTTGTCTGGGAGCTAATCCTAATTGCTTGCTCAGTTGCTGCCTCTGCTTCTCATCTGGATGAGGCGACTCCTTGAATAGCCTGCAAAGTTTTCGAAATTCGAAGCTTTAAATTTCATTGTACAAAAAATGGAGGACTCGAAATTGAATGAGAGACCGATAGATTACGCTTCCATTTCTCGGATTTGCTCTGCTGTATGTCTATGGTACTTCTTCCTTTTCTTTTTCTTACTCTTGTCTCCATCTTCGTCATCGTCGTGTTCTCCCTCGGGATCAAAGTCATCTTCCGATCTTGATCTGTCGGGGCCCGAATTCTCACTACTAATCTCCACCGTGTCTTCTCTACGGCCACCTCCGCTCTCCTCATCGCCTTGCTCGACCTCCACGCTAGCTGCTGCAGCTGCCGCTCCGGCATTGCGGAAAATCCCGGCCTGCAACAAGAAAAACAGAAATCAGAAGTAGGAAAGAGCAGTAAGTTAGAAGAAGCCAAAAGGGTAAAAAGGGTGTGTAGAGGAATTGCATACGAGGCTTAGAGAGAGAGCAGGAAGAGCAAAGAAGTCTTTGGTACGAGAATTTGGTTGATTATTCGACATGTCCGTAAACGCCCATGGATGGCAAGGTCGGAAGCTCCTCTTGAAGCTCCCAATGAATTTAAGGAGCTTAATCTGCAGAGATGGCTGCAGCCCCAGCACTCATCTTGGAGGGGAGAGAGAGAGAGAGAGAGATTTAAAGGATATAAAACAAAATGGAGCAAACCCAAATGAGGTTTCTTCTCCTAGGTTGGATTTCTCTTCAGCAAGGAGAGAGAGAAGAGAGAGAGAGCTGGCAGGGGTTGACTGTTAGATAGTCAACGGGGAATGTGGAAAGACTCAACCAACTTTGAAGCCGTTGAATGGAAATCTCCAACCGTTTTTTGTAGTTTAGGATCAACGGCTCTCCCTCTTCTTCCCTTCATTCGGATCCATTTGAATTACTATCCTCATTTTTTCTCTTTTTTTCGCAAATATTTATTGAAGGAAATTAAGAAACTAATTTTTCAAAAGAAAAAAAGAAAACAATATTTAAAACGGCCATAATTCAGTTCACAGTCTTTATTGTCTGATAAAAACTCCCAATAAATTTGTCATTTGTTCTTGATAGAACAATATAAAAACTAGAGCATACCCATAGATGTTTAGCACAAGAACATCTCGTCCAAATAAAAAATTGAATGGTGAAATAAATCATGTTTTTTTTTTCAAATACGCAACCAAATGGATCAGTTCAGTTGATCACTTGACAGAATATGTTTTTTTCAAATATAAAACAGATCACTTGACAATCCTNATTGAGTATAATACTGAATGTGCAGTTATGAGGCACTGGCTTCCATAATTAAAGTTTTGGTGGCATGTGGGTTATGATTAAGCATATCTGCAATTCAAATTCAGCAATAGTTTTGTACTTTCATGCATTTTCTCCAGTCCAAATTCGGTAGTTGGGAATGGTAGATCATATGAAGCTATCATATGACTCAGACAAAGGAAATAAATCAGGGTTTTTTGGGTTGGTTTGAAAATCTAAAGTGTTTTTTATATGCCTCCCCTCCCCTTTCGAAAATGTTTCTCTTCTCTTCACTCTATAAACATCCTATCCCACTCATGAAAGCAAAAGAGGAAGCTACCACATCCCAAAGCAACATTTTGGGATACCTTCATCTCTACCATCTTAAAACTCTATTATTCAACATGTCTTTTAACTACCCATCCATGTGTGTGTGTGTGTGTGGAGAGAGAGAGAGAGAGAGTTGACAACCCAGTAGGCAAAAATGAAAGATGAGCTGCAGCAATTTACATGAGTTGCAGAGTAGTTGACTTAGATGAGCCATTATTCTACAATGTGTCTTGTTTTCCATGCGGCATTTATAAACTAGCATACAAATTCTAGGATAGTATACCTCAAATATTGACAATAATGCGGAAAAATTATATAGGATCTGCTTTGCCAAACTAATCCTTATGGAATAGAGCATTATAGAAAAGTCACCTTAATTGTATGGAACTATGTTTGTAAAAAGTGTACGAAACAAAAGAAATGTAAGAGATAAAAGAATTACCTGTTTTGAAGAGCAGAAACAAAGATGTCCTTCTAATGGTACAAACAACAAGGAAATATCAAACCACAAAAGCAATATGTTATATTAAGAAGTGAAGGTTCTCTTCAATACCGAAGCACAGAATATCAACGAGCAAGCAGATAATGTCAGGAAAAACTAGAGAGAAGACATTATCATAATACTTGATTTTCAAATTATTTAACGAAAATTTGGCTAATCATTCCTAAATAGCAGCTAGAATTAAGCTAAATTATCTTTACTACTCAGTTGCTGAAGTAATCTGGGAGAAGAAAACATGTTTATTTGAGTTTCCTGGAGTCTTATCTCTAGTTTTTGTGAATAAACTAACCAATACTCAAATACTAGAATTCAAACATTAGATAAAGTGTAATATGCATCTTCAAAGAATAAAAATATGATATTAAGTTGGAAAATTCCAATCAGAAAGCTAGCATTTACATCCACAAAGCCACCGGGCCCACGACACACCACAAAAAACCACCATATAATGCTGGAGCTGATAATTGAGTCAAAGAAGAACCTCATAGCCGCCTTTTTACAGCACAATTAGCATGATGATTAACAGATAATTATTTATAATAAAGCTTTAGAATTCTATAGAATCTCAGAGACAGTTAGCTGTTGAAGAGTAGATGAAATGGGGGTTAAAGAGGTCAGGTGGAAAGCAATTTCTAAACAGTGGATGCAATAAGGAAGATAATAATGTGACATGAATGCTGTATGAAACGTTATGAGATGTATCCTTCATAAATATACTTTCTATGGTGTCTGTAACTTCTCTTCTATCACATGATATGCATTTCTAGTTTTTTATCAGTTGGATGTTCGAATAAAACAGAAATGTAGATTAGCTTTCATTTTCTTGCAGTTAATGCACAACCATGAATGTATAAGAAAGTCTAAGTCACGTAACAATTTACTCTTTCAAAGTAACATCAAATATTACATTCCATGTGCCATTCCAAGATTAAAGTGAAGCTTTAACTTGAATTGTCACTAACAACAACGTTGAGCATTTTCAAATGAGTAATTAGCAATAGACTAGCTTCATTCGGGATGTAATTTAAAAAGCAATATCAACCATAAAATGATTCATTTTCCGTAAGGGGAATTAACAAATGAAATCAATCAAAACTAGCTGGATTTAGTACTATTATGATCAGTACATTTGAATCAATACAGCAGCAGCTAGCAATTTTATGATAGAGTTTTCTATATAGTAAATTAGAAAGAAATCTTATAAGTCCAAGAAATGCATCCAAGATTCACCTCTAGTGTAAAGTAGAATTAGGCGAAAAACCAAATACATGTTTTGATAAAACAACCTTAATTATAAAATAAAAGGAATGCTAGTCAATGCCGACTCAAAATTTGTCATGTAGTAGGATAGTTGTTCAACATTTGGATTTCCAGCGTCATACAAATTCAAAGTGATGAAAAAAATGTGTACAAATAACTACTAGTCCACCTCTAACAGGGTTTCATATCTTCTATTTGTCCAATAGAACCTCGAGATCAGTAAACGCCATCATTGAGGCATGAGCATAAATACATACACCTTTTGATAACCTTGAATTACGTCCAAAAAAAAGTTGGATAAGGAAAAATAAACAAGGGAACAAGAAATGTGACATGTTGAAAACAGGCTTACCATATTTAACAGGTGACAGGGATTGAATATGCAAGACTACTGAGAAGACAACATAGAATAACCGAGTTAGTAAATGGTCTTGATATACAACAGCATAGAATAAACGGACATAGCCAATAGAAAAATCAAAATACCTGAGAGGTGAACCATTGGCACTTGGCTGAGTATACTATTGTATTGTGAACCCCATAATAACCACTAGCTTAAGTAATTTGTTCCCATAACTTGGTCCATCAGGTAGTCCACAAAAGAAATGAAAACAGAAAACCATGATAATGCAAAAAAAAAACCATACTTTTGTAATAATCATCTTATGGGGAGGAGCTCTTCATGAACTATTCATCTCCTATCCAAGTGACAACTAAGTGCAAAATCGAACCAGACTATAAAACTGGATTAGAACTGAAATATTTGGTTTAATTTTGGTGTGTTCTACACTCTTATTTGTTGTTTGATGGTCCTGCACTATGTAGAACCAAATTAGTTGGTTCGGTTCTAAATCTAATGTAGTATAATCATTTATCTTAGACCGTTCCATTAAAAAATTATTAATTAAAATATATAATTTTTTTAACAAATTTTTCTATCATTGAAAATTTTATGTAAGTTAGATATAATTACATAATCTATTATGTCATTGTAATTTCTTAGATGATGTTATTTAAATTTGTAAATTTTAAATATTTTTTTAATTTTAATTTGTTTAAACTTATTTTTGTGAGAAAAAGGTATTTAACAGGAATAATCACAACCATACCACGAGCACCTCTACTGACAACTCACAACTCTGTAATGTTTGATATTTTCTTTGTTTCTTGAGAAGCATCCTGATTGTTTAGTTGGCTCCATCAAGAGCTTTTTTTTAATAAAATATTGCCTTCATGAAAAAAAATCATGCCAACCAGATGCATATTCCATAGTATACACAAAACAAAAGATTGTTGAATATACCTTATCCAAAAATGATGTTCATAAGGTCAGAAGGGAACAATAAAAATGAGGATCTTCAAAATTATTCGAAGAAGAAAGAACTGCTGTTATAAGAGTGGGCATCCAAACAAAAATGTACGACTGATGGCTAAGCAGGGTGTCAAATGTAAAAGACAGCTTTTGGCTGGAATCTCTAATATCATGCAAAGATTCTCTCATTATGTCCAAAACTAATTTTAAATTCAATTGTTAAGACTGAGTTAAATCAAGCAGATTCTTTTTCCATTGATTGCTGATTAAAACGAGACCATTCTAAAATCAAATATCTAAGTTTAGAGAACGATAGAAAAGAAAAATATTAGTTGGGAGAGAATCCTTACCTAATCAGATAAATAATAAAGAAAGAGTTAAATTGCCTCTAAAAAGGTTTGGAAATGTGCAAGGTAGTTAAGTCGATTGAGGATCACAAAATACAGACTGTTTACCAGTTTGAATAAACTGAAATACATTTCCAGTCAAAGTAGGCTACATACATGACATTATAGCCACGTTTCAAACGACCATAAAAACAGAAAGCAGAATGTTCAGCAAATGCTCAAATGGCACAGCAACCGAATGAATGTCTTTCAATTATCACAGTAAAACATCAACCACCAGCAGGAGATCACACAACTTTGTCTTTTCAATTAATCAGTTGGCGTGGAGTGTGCTTTATCAAGGTATAGTGTGTTCCAATCTCTGCAAACTGCAACCCAGAGAGGTAAAAAGAGAAAGAAACCATAGACACTGACAAATTATCACAGTAAAACATCAAGCACCGGCATGAGACAGCACATCTAATTGGAATATTTTAATTATTAGTAGTTTTGTAATTATACGGGTCTGTTAGGATCCAAAGGATCATTTGTATTATTGAATACAAAAACTAACAAAAGTACACACAAAGAGACTTCGAAGGCTCTCAACCTCCACACACTTGATCACTTCTCTAATGAAATCTCATGTATCACACATCTCTCTATTTTAATACCCTTATTATTAACCTCTTTAAACTACCTCCAACTTCTATTATTAACTTCTACTAACCTCTGTTTAACTTCTACTATTAACCCCTCTACTAACTATCATTGACAATCTATTTCACATTACAATTATATCCTAATAGGGTATTTAAGGAAGTATATCGTGTTGTTTGTCCTATAACTAGTTGCTTAGGAGTTTTGTTTTGGACATCTTGAATAGTGTCTATATGAAATGGTTCTCCTCTCTTACAAAGTGTTGTCTCTTCGAGCAATAGATTGTGGTTCTGGTCAGCTACCACATACCGTGGTGTTACGGTACCTTTTATCTCTATGCTCCGCCTCCATTGTATCAAATATGTCCAAAACAATAAGAAATAAATTACAAAAATTATGAGGCAATGCCGAGTGTATTTCAAGACTTTCCGGGCATTGACCAGGTCATGAACTTGCAGGGAGTTGAGGAATGAACCAGCTTAAGTCCAATGACTTCTCAAGCTGACATAGAAAGTAAGATGGTTAGAAGTGAAAGATAAAATTGAACCCTGACCCATCGATCATCCTTCCGTTCACCTGCCAAAAAAGGGTTCCGCCGATGACCCTTTCCCAGCGAGCTCATAAATCAGGAGCCAAGTCTGCTTTATCAAATCCTTTTATCTTCTTCACTAAACTCTATTACAACTATATCAACTTATATTCTAAATTCTCCAAAAATCAAAATCGAGAAAAACAAGAAAATTTATTAATTTGCAGACATTACCTGTAGGGCGGGGACCCACGGGTTCGATTCGGTTATTTTCAAACAAATAACCGATCCGGTGGGTTCGGGTTTGTTAATTTTGAACCTGAAGCGGATTCGATCGATTATGATATCTGACTCATATCCGACTCAAATTTGCGGGTTGAGTGCAGATAAGATTCGGTTTTTTTGGGTTGGGCGGCGGGTTTGGAGCGGGTTAGAGGCGGGTTTGCAAGACACATGTAGGACAGAGTCGACACATGTACCAACTTAATTGAAATTTTTTAATTAAAAAAAAATTGCATTAATAGTTTTGAACAACTTTAAACACATGTAGGACGGAGTCGACCTAAAGTATACAATTGTGTCGACCCCTCCTCAATCCTGGGATCGACACAATTGTTGATTGTGTCGACCCTAGAGTTTTTGTGTCGACCCATGTTCAGTCTTTCTGATTGTGTCGACCCCCTCATAAATCTTGTGTCGACCCCAAATGCAGTACAACGAGCAAATGTATCGACCCATTTAAAAAGATTATGTCGACCTCAGAAAAGATATTGTGTCTTACAAAAATCTGTGTGTCGACCTTTCCTGCATTTTACATGTCGACCCAACCCATTTTGTGTCGACCCCATCCGAACTTGTGTCAACTCAAGCTTTTCCAGAGACGAATCTTTTAGTGTTTGTGTCGACCCCAGCTTTTCTAAGAGAATGATTCTTCAAGGTTGTGTCGACCGCACAAACATTGTGTCATATTTTAACACGGGTATTCCGAAATGGTGTGGGTAACACGATAGCCACTACCCAATTCATCGCTGAGATTGACCAAGCCGGAGAGACTACAGAGGAGTTTTGGTACGCAGAAGAAAAATTCTAAGTAGAGAGAGAAACGGCAAAATTAGGGATGATCAGCCTGGGCTAGGGTTTAGAATGGGTTGTGCCGGGTTTATCAAAATTAACCGAAAACCGACCCACATCAATTCGGTTAATCGTTGGTCGGTTTTTTTCGGGTTTCGAAAATAAATTAACCATCCGCTAACCGATAGGAGTGGCAGTTGGGCCTGGTCGACCCGCTAACCGACCCGAACCCAGAGGTCGACACAATATCTTTTCTGGGGTCGACATAACCTTTTTAAATGAGTCGACACATTTGCTCGTTGTATTGTCTTTGGGGTCGACACAAGATTTATGAGGGGGTCGACACAATCAGAAAGACTGAACAGAGGTCGACACAAAAACTCTAGGGGTCGACACAATCAACAATTGTGTCGACCCCAGGATTGAGGAGGGGTCGACACAATTGTGCACTTTAGGTCGACCACGTCCTACATGTGTTTAAAGTTGTTCAAAGCAATTAGTGCAATTTTTTTTAATTAAAAAATTTCTATTAAGTTGATATATGTGTCGACCCCGTCCTACATGTGTCTTGCAAACCCGACCCTAACCAGCTCCAAACCCGCTCCAAACCCGCTCAAAACCCGCAGCCCAACCCAAAAAAACTGAATCTTATCCGCACTCAACCCGCAAATTTGGGTCGGATATGGGTCAGATATCATAATCGATCGGACCCGCTTCAGGTTCAAAATTAACAAACCCGAACCCACCGGATCGGTTATTTTTTTGAAAATAACCAAACTGAACCCGTGGGTCCCAGCCCTACTAACCGATCTGATCTCCGAGTTTGGGTCGGTTAGCGGGTCGACCCGGCCCAACTGCCACCTCTAATTACCGAGAATGGGCTTATCAGATTAAACCAGTTTATGCTTAATGTATCCTACTGAACACTATTTTAAGGTGGAGCATATTAAAAAATGACAGCTTCCTGATGATTTTGGACAGGGTAGCACGGGTAGGTACAGTTTCGAGATGAATTATAGCTGAAATTGTGAAATATGGGGCGATTTATCCAGGTTTGGTTATATATTTAAAAAAAATAAATAACAAAAAATAAAATATATTTTTTATATATTTGAGTTTGGTTTTGAGTAATTATACTAGATTTAGAATTAATTTTTTTTTAATTTATATCAGATTTTATTTGATTTTAAGCTAATTTTATCTGATTTTCAGTTATTTTTTTATGCATGTTCGGATTCTTAATTTCTTGGTTTTAAAAAATTGGGACCGATAACTAATTCAAAATTGACAGGTCTGATTTGAACAACGTTATCAATTTGGTTTTGCCAACGGCTAAAAATCCAGACCATTAAAAGACTAGGGGTATATATATTTGGTTTTAGTTTAAGTTTATTATTTAAATGGTCCAGATTGGGTTGATGGTCCTTTGGCACTGCAGACCAAGAAGACTGATAAAAATTGGTGATAAACAAAGTTTACCCAAGAAAATAATGGTATTACTTTGACATTGAGAATAATTAATAGTAAATTTAGATATTCAAATTTCTTGATTTTTACAGCAAAAAGAGGGCATGATTCCCAACTTCCAAATCACGAGCTTGGCGATACCGTTGCATAAGTTATGCATCAGTTTGAATTTCTACCAAGAGCTTAAAAATAAGAGTAATACTAAGTTTGAGTAAGTTTGAATTTATCTTCTTAACATGTCCTCTTGACATATATTTTGACGCTTTGATTTGTGATTGATTTGATAAAATTTATTTAATATGTATAATTAAATTAATTATTTATAATATTTATTTTTCTATTAATAATTTGACACATTAGAAGGTATCTTAAAATTGTATGCTAAAAAGATAAACCTAGTAATACCTTAAAAATAACGGTATTGCGTCTTGTTCTTCAATATTGGTGGGTGCTAGACCACTTACCTGACATTGTTCATCTCTTCACTAAAAAAAGAGATTGGCACAGTTAAAAATAGGGTTTTCACATCAGGGAACCAAAGCAGCATATCAAATTGAAGAAGCTATGCAAACAATTCATATTACATGATCCATATAAACAGCCAAAGATTATTGAATTCATGTAAAAAATACAGGAACGATCAGTAAAGAAAAAAAGAAAAACAAGATTCTCGGGATTGATAAAGCAAGACACTCTATATTTTGTTGTTGCAATTACAATAGAAAGAACTATCTATTTATAGGCTCTTCTAAAATTGAAAACAATAAAACTTGATTATAACTGTAAAAACTTACTATGAAAAACTCTTAGTGCTCTAAATTTAAAACTCAGTATGAAAACTTTTGGTACTATAGATTTAAAACTCACTATGAAAACTCTTGGTATTTTATATTTTAGTAACTTCTAAATTTAAAATCTACTAAAAATATGACATTTAAGTTTATTAAACAGTAACATCCAACTGGAAATACTTGGCAGCATCTTAAGGTAGACCCGGAAGTTCAAATTGGAAGGAGGAAAGAAATACAACGTACCTAGAACACAGAAGAGAGAGAGATGCCTTAGTGTGATAGTTGTTACCTCCAATGTTGGGGTAGCTCCTTGGAATATCAGGTAAATACTTCATATCTCTGGGCCGCTGAGTTAACAGCCTTTTGAACTCGTTTAATGGCAGGTTGATGCTCTTTCAGGCCGTCATTAACAATTAAGTTAATAATGTGTGCAAAACATCTTACGTGAAGGCATTCTACATTCCTTTCCATTGCCTCAAAATCCGCATCAAATAAGAAATAGCCACGTTATTCGAGGATGCATTATCTACGGTGATCGTGTAGACATTCACAATCCCACATTCATGCAAACACGTCTCAATCATCTTTCCAATTGTCTCGCCTCTATGGTCGTCAATCTGGCAAAAGTTTAAAATTCATTTGTGTAACGTCCAATTACTGTCAATGAAATGTCCGGTCAAGACCATATAGTTTATGGTTTGGCTGGACGTCCAACAATCTGTGGTCAGACAAATCATTTGCCTACTATTCTGTAGAAAGTCTTTTTAGTTGTGTTCTCTCCTTCTTGTATAATAACTCAATATCCCTTGCAACAGTTCTCCGAGAAGGCATAACAAAAGATGGTTGGAAATATTTGAATGCTTCCTTGAAGCTATCTGATTCTACTAATCTGAAAGATAGTTCATCTTTGATCAACATTTTTACTAATACTTCACGTCCACCTTCTTGAGAAAAAAAGGAGGCGTTGGA
The DNA here is from genome assembly GCA_003255005.1 of Begonia fuchsioides. Classification (NCBI taxonomy): domain Eukaryota; kingdom Viridiplantae; phylum Streptophyta; class Magnoliopsida; order Cucurbitales; family Begoniaceae; genus Begonia; species Begonia fuchsioides. The sequence goes on along the minus strand of QAOC01012467.1, from coordinate 10,057 downwards.
TGAGAAGCATTCTACCTCTTTTTTCGTCAGAAATACCAACTTCTTCTCCTTAGCATCCTGAGTAGATAAATATTTTTTGCAGGATGACAAATGTCTTGACAATATTGATGTATCATATTTCCTTGAATGACAACCGTAAACCGCACCACAATATTTTCTCTGTTTTAAGATCCTCAGAAGAAGTATCGATCAATGAATAATGTTCCCAAAACCGTAGATCTCAAAGCTTTTTTCTTTGTTGCAACATTTGTATCGGTTCCGGTGCTCGACGTACTTGTCATCCTGCAAAAGAAAAAAACAAAAAATTCAAGCAAAAAGAATGAACTATGATACAAAACAGAATTGAAACATAGACGAAAAAAAGTCAATTTACTTGTCTATTAAATGATAGGAAACAAACAGCCAACATAGAATATAATAAAAGAAGGTCGAACTTGAATCAAACAACGAGCAGAAGAAAACCAAGAACTCAGCTCATATTCAGTTTGCAATATCACAATCTTTAATAAAAGAAATAATGAAACAAATCAATCGGACTTCTTAAAATACCAATTTGCTAATCTTAACCAGTCTTTCAATTCATCAAACTCACAAATTGTTCACATTCCAAAGCATATTGTCAAGCAGATCATTTAGGGAATAAACCCAAAATTATACGATCTGCAATAAACCCAAAATTATCCGCAGAAAATGACTGCAGCTCATTGAAAGTTGTACGATCTGCAATAAACTCAAAATTATTCACTGAAAATTTATCACAAAAATCAACCACATAAAAATTTGTATCTAAAATAACTCAGCACTTAGAAATGAAAGCAAATCACTTAGATCGCCCGGTGTAAGAATTTGCAGACGAACAAAAAGAGAAAGGTCACCCTTCTCAAAGCTAAGACAACTACGGTTCTCTGTCGTGTTCTTCGATAGTGGAAGAAGATTCAAAAAGAACAAAGCAGATCGAATCGGAGTGCCGGCAGTTCCACCGGCGACAACAAATCTAAGAAAAGAGGGGCTTACCTCAACAAAGATTCGCAGCAGCAGCTACCCTTTACAAGAAAGAAAGAAATGAAGTTTCTGGTGGAAAGTGTCAAACTTTTTGGCGATGCATTAGAATCCCCCACAACAGTAGAGGGCAAAGACTTATCTCCGACATTAAAACAACGGGTTTAGGTCAGAAGGTTAAACTCTGTTGTATCAGTCCTCTATCTCTCTCTAGAATGAGTCTCTCTCTCTCTCCTCCACACACCCACACGACGGGCCTAAGCAGCGAAGGGGCGGGTAAATTTGATTAAAAACGGGTTTCGCGGGTCGGGTCGGGTAATTACTCTGACCCGATTATAACCCGTAACTTTAAATGTTTTTTTAAATGCTTTACCTGTTACCCGCCCAGCCCCGACCCGTATACGGCGGGTCAGGTAATTACCCGCGGGTCGGGGCAGGCAGTCCTAATTGTAACTCACATATTCTTTGGTCGGGATGTAATCTTTATAAACTCAAAAAAAACTGTGAACTCATGTTCTTCGACACTCATGATATGTTCGAGTTTACTTCTTAGAATGTAGCAAAATGATTTATATTTCTATCGAACTTTTCGTACGTTAAAATAAATCTCTATTTGTGGATGGAGAAGCGAGAGCATGTAGAGGATTGTGTAGAGTAGGGCTGGGTGGATCCGACCCAATCCGACAATCCGATCGAATTGGATTGGATCGGATCAGATCGTGCAACAATATTCGGTGGGGAAAATCAAGTTAAGATCCGACGTTTTGATCGTTAATCGGATCGGATCGATGTCGGATTGAAGACGATCCGATCCGATCCGAACGTCGGATCGGCATTTGAAATCCAACTTCGCAACTCCAAATCGAAATACCTAAATCTCGAAATCCGTAACCCCGGTCCCCGACGACGAGTGATTCTGGACCCCGCAACGAGCGATCTCGATCAACCCGCGTTCGTTTATAAGTAGAGTTCTTGTCCTTTTTTATCATATTGATTAGATTTGAGAATTTTGAAATTTAGTTTGGTTGTTTTTTTGCAAAATGGAAAGTACGACTTATGCAACTATCGACACAATGATAGAATCAACATCTACAACTCCTCCTGTGGGAATTATGAATCCTTCTGAGCCTGCCCCTAATCCAAGAAAAAGAGCGTTGAAGGCTGCATGTTGGGATCATTTTACATTGGTTGAAGGATGTGATCTGGAGGTTCCGAGAGCTAGCTGCAACCATTGTGGAAAAAAATATGCATGTCATACGAAGAAGGCGGGAAGTTCGAATATGACAAAGCATTTGAAGAGTTGCTCAAAGTATTTGTTGGCCACAGATCAGTTACAGAAGAAGTTGCCTTTTAGTATACTGAAAGGGGAAGCAAACTCGTCTTCTGTATCATCTTTCACGCAGGCAGAAGCGCGTCAAGTACTTGCGACCATGATTATAACTGACGAACTACCGATGAGAATGGTAGAAAAAGAAGGATTCAAAAAGTGGTGTGCATATCTCTGCCCCGAGTTGGTTCTACCTTCGCGCAGGTCACTGTCAAGGGATATCGAGGCGATTTATAAGAGAAAAAAAAACAGATGAAGGAATATTTTAGTAAAAGTAACCAGACATTTTGCCTTACTACAGATTGTTGGACGTCGGCACAAAATATAAACTATATTGTTTTGACAGGCCACTTTGTCGATGAAGATTGGAAATTGCACAAGAAAATTCTAAATTTTTGGCAGATTGACGACCACAGAGGAGAAACCATCGGAAAATTAATTGAGAAATATTTGCGTGATTGGGGGATTGAGAAGGTGTTTACAATTACGGTAGACAACGCCTCCTCAAATGATGTGGTCATTGCACATATGATTATGAGTTTGCGATATTGGAATAGATTGGTTTTGGATGGAGACTTCATTCACGTGCGCTGCTTTGCTCATATCACCAATTTAATTGAGAATGATGGGCTTAGAGAGCATCAAGCTTCTATTAGTCGAGTACGGAGGGCGGTGAAGTACGTTAAATCCTGACCAGCACGTTTAGTGAAGTTCAAAAGTTGCATTGACATGATGAAGATAACATTTAAGGGCAATGTGACATCTGATGTGCCTACTCGATGAAACTCGACATACCTTATGTTGGAAAGAGCTGAGAAGTATGCAGCTGCATTCGACAAACTTGCAGAATCTGACACTCAGTTTTTAGCATATATGGGAGAAGAAGGGCCTCTAACAGACGAAGATTGGGTGACTATTAGTCAATTTACCAAATTCTTGGAAATTTTCTATGATTCGACGGTTGCAGTATCGGGTTCCCTGTATGTGACCTCCAACATGTATGTTAGTGAGGTATGTCGAATGAAGCTTAATATTCAAATGCACGTGGACGGTCATAATCCATTATTGAGAACAATGGCTAATGACATGATTGCGAAATTCGACAAGTATTGGGGCGACGTCGAAAAAATGAATAAACTTATGTGAATTGCAGTGGTTTTAGATCCTCGATGCAAAGCAAATATGTTAAAACTTTGTTTGACCATTCTGATGGGGGACGATCGCGGGCGTGAATATTATGACGAAGTTGATGTTCTTTTGCGCTGATTTTACAATGAGTATAAGGGTTCAAGTGACACACCATCTAGTTCGTCCAATGTTAGCGCACCACTACTGAAGGATCTTTTATTTTCTAGATTATACTCCGGGTCATCTTTTACCAAGTCTAGAATTAGTAGGTCGGAACTTGACGTCTACCTACACGATGTTGTTGAAGAATTTTCCGAGAATCTTGACTTTTTGCTATGGTGGAAATTGAATTCCCATAATGGAAATTGAATTCCCATAAATTTCTAATTTTGAGTAGGATAGCGAAGGATGTATTAATCGTTCTGATTTCTATTGTGTCGTCGGAGTCAGCTTTTAGCTGTGGTGGTCGTGTTATCGACTCATTCCGCACTTTGTTGTTACCGAAAACAGTGGAGGCCCTTATATGCACTCAGAGTTGGCTCCGTTCTGAATAAGAAACTCCATTTTTGTCGGAGGTATTGGAAGACTACACAACAATTGACGAAGGTATATTTCGACTATGCGTTATTTGTTAAGATTACTATTTATTAGTGTTATATTAATAAGCCTGTTTTATGTGTTTTAGTTTTGTAGAAATTACAGAAAATGCAACTAGGGGAGACGTAGACCCGATTATTGAAATGTAATCCGACACTTTGAATCGGATTGGATAGTTTTTAATGTTTTTGTATTCTTGATTGTCTTCGACTGTTTTTAATGTAATCCGACACTTTGAATCCCATAAATTGGATTGTTTTTGTATTCTTCATTGTTTTGGATTATTGAATTGGGCAAGATGTATTCAAAAATGAATTTCCTCCGGTACTCTTTCCATCACAATACAATGAATCAAGAACACAAGATAGACCAACTACTAAAGCAGTATACAATATACATGCATGTGCGAGATTTTCATTTAGAAATCTAGTTTTCACTCTGCTGAGCCGATTAACCCAAGATAGACCAACTACTAATAGCTTGTGCCATATGTTGTTTATGGTTTTAAAGACGTTTTTGTTGGCTTTAAAAGTATTTCGTGTCGACACATAGTGTCATGTGTCGACCCTTGTAAAATCCAGAAGTTTAACCCAAAATGTTTTGTGTCGACCCACAGCGTATTGTGTCGACCCTTGTAAAATTCAGAAGCTTAGCCTTTCATAATTTGTGTCGACCCTTAGTCCCTTGTGTCGACCCCTGTTCAAAACAGAGGCCGAGTCTTCCAAATGGTGTCGACCCAACTAAACATCTTGTGTCGACCCAACTACACATCTTGTGTCAACCCAAAAAGGCAGTGCAGCGTGCAAATATGTCGACTCATCCAAACTGTCTGTGTCGACCCATCGTTTAATTTATGTCGACCCCAACTTACATGTGTCGACTCTAGTACTTCCAGAGATGAATCTTTTGTTTTGGATTATTGATAGATTTAGATTATGAATAGTTTTGGATTATGGATTGGTTTGGAGTTCGGATTGCAGAGAAAATTTCGGAAATACATGAGATGAACTTCTCTGGAAAATGAATCGGGCAGATCCGATCCGATCCGATAACGTTGGGTTGGGCGTCGGATCGGATCATATTACAGATTTGCGCCGATCTGATCGGATTACAATCTACAATCCGACGTATGTCGGATCGGATTGGATCGACAACAATCCAATCCGATCCGATCCGATGCCCACCCCTAGTGTAGAGTACATATAATTCGAGATGAAGAAAGGAAAGACGAAAACAACCATGTCACGGTCGTCGGGCGGAGAATGAGATGTCACAACTAAACATTAAATGGGCAAGAAACTAGATGGTATGGCCACACCGTCAATCTTATTGTCTAGTATGAATTCAACATCAACTAAAGTTGGGAGAGCGACAATTGGTTTTGACTCTATTAAAGCAAATTATGCAGACAGAAATTCAATTTCGAAGATACAATAAGTTATACTAGTCAACCCTAATATTTATAGAGAAACTTAAAACTCGAGAAATTTGGGTTTTTCCAAAGATTTTGATCTCTTGCAATCTTGTTAAATCTATAGAGAAACTAAAAACTCAAGAAATTATGGTTTTTCTGAAGATTTTGAGCTCTTGCAATCTTGTTAAATCTATAGAGAAACTAAAAACTCAAGAAATTAGGGTTTTTTCGAAGATCTCTTTCAATCTTGTTAAATTTATAGAGAAACTAAAAACTCAAGAATTAGGGTTTTTTTCCGAAGATTTTGATCTCTTGCGATCTTGTTAAAACGAACAGAGAATTCAAGTTACCGAATCCTACCCGACGCAACCTCAAAGATAACAAAATGGGAGTTCTACAAAGAAGAAGCTTAGTGGGATTACTAAAGAAACATTAGATATTTAAGAAATTTTTAAAGGGTTATTAATGATTATGTGACAAAGAACAGAACAGTAGAAAACGACATGTCATGTGGGTGTCAGCAGCTGATTACAATAAACAAAACATGTATTAGAATGGTAACATATTCGGGAAGGATTGGCAAAGAAAAAACCAAGGAAAAAGAGAGGAAATGGTGACAGAGAAGTGTTTGTCGTTGCCGAAGACAGCCGTGGTCCCTTCCATGCTATGGACACGGAAGGTGACAAAGCTTAGGTTAATGCACGAACTCAGAAACCTTAGTTATTGCACTCCTTGTGGTACCACACGGCTCACACTTGGACAGCTTGGTCGGAAGCCATTCCCCACCGTCGACATGGATTGCAGTGAGCAGTGGGCTCCATCGCCGCCGGTCACTCCGTGGAGGGTGGCAGCTGCCGTGTTTGAAACAGTAACGGCAAGTTCCAAGGCGGAAGAGAGGGTTTTTCAACGTGTTTCGGAGCCGCCGTGTCGGTAAATGGATTTGGAGCGATGAGAGGCGAAAATGGAAGTGGCGGAAAATGGATGGTCCAAGACAGAGTGATGTCGCATGTGGGGGAGGGCTAGTTTCATCAGGGTTTCATCCAATCCTGGGAGGCCACGTTTTCTTTGAAGGGTCGTGTTCACGTGCGGGAAGAGAGGGATCCTGGGGTCCACTGCTGACACGTGGAATCTAGAAATGCCCAAAAATGGAGGGGATCGAGAAGAATCCTCTTCAATGTACACTGTACGCAGCACAAAGGCTTAGAGACAGACCGGAGGAAGAAGAAGAAATGGACCACTGTTTAGCTTGGCTAGTCCTTTCTGTTCCCACCCATTTTTGAAAACCCTAAAATCTAACAGGTTACAGATTAGTACTGTCAAGGTTTCCATCGAAGTTCATTTCTTTGTCCTCCTTATTCACTACAACATGCTCATATTTTGTGACAAATCCATTTGCATTGTCTTGCAATCTTGTCTCTTTTTCTCACCGTTACGCCTTCAATGCTCTCAATATCATATTAGTTATTTTAAGTCAGAGTCCTCATAAATTTATTTTTAAATTTACAACTCAAAATGCATTGAATTGATAAGAATGAAACTTCTATTAGTATACAAAGTAAATTTTACTCTTTCAAACTATGCGAGATTGTGCATCTCACTAAGAAGGATTGAGATCTCTCAAACCACATCATATTAGGTCATTTTTTGTCTTCACAAAACGAGTTGATACAATTCACCCCATTTTAAGAAGTCTGACAGTCTCGTTGGCACACCTCCAGTTGATGCGATACTTTCATATCATCATCTGCTTTAGGCCAGAAATTTTACATATTTGTTTGTGAATTTACAATCCAAAACATGTTGTACTAAACTATTTGTTTGTGAGTTTACAATCTAAAATATGTTGTACTAAATTATTAATCTACAGACAATATGTTGTACTAACATATTGGATCGTCTTTGTCTTCAGACACAATGTGCTTATTTATGTACCTGATGAAGAAAAACATGAGAGAAATGACAAATTTAGAACGCCATGGGAACCCATTAATATGAGCTGTTCAGATGGGGTGCATGTGGGGTTTCTTTCCACATACTCTATAATTACTTGCCATAAACTATTAATCTACAAAACCCAAATCTTAAAAATGCTCAAGAGTTCAACTTTTCCAGGCCCCCCTTTGACTGCAAGTTGTCTATCATCATCATCTTCACTTTTCCTCGCATTTCTGACCTATTTTAGCTTGAAACTCGACCCTGAACATGAATTACAGGCATCATAAAGTAAGCAATTTGTTATGTTTTGATTGGGAAAAAGCTGGGAGGAGGTCAGTGGTTTACAGCTTCGAATGGATAAATAACTGATAGGGTTTCTTTCTGCATTTTTTTAATGCAGCAAATAGAGTCTTTCAGTTTCACTCCCACCAAACCGACAAAGGAGTTTCCTTATCTCTTTCGCAACCAATTTGAAAACCCTATTTTTAAAATAGCTGTCGTCTTCTTCTTCTCGTTCTGTATTCGTCTTCAACTGCACTTAAATACTATTTTGTTCATGGCATGGTGGGCCAGTTTTTGCACTATCTATATAATCACCCATTCAACGAAAAAAAGGACTCAGCTTCAAGCCTGATCTCTCTCCCCCTCTGTATGAAAGCTCGCGTAGAAGAAAGCTTATTCTTCTTGTTCATCTTCCTTCATGGTTTTTGGTGACTCTCTCTCTCTCTCTCTCTCTACCTCTCTTTCTCTCTCGCTTTCAGTTACAATGGGTGACGAAGATTAGTCGCCGACACTGACGTAATCAGTGGCTGCTTCTTTGGCTGTCACAGATTTCATCGTTGAATCTAAATAAAGTGTACCGGACTGTGACGCAGGCTGATGAACATCTTAAGCTAAAGCTTTAACTGTTTCGCAGTTTTTCTTCTTGAATTATCAAACTCAGAACAGCTCAATCGGGCCAAGTTTTTGGGTTGGAGGTGAATCTAAAATCGGTATGTCTTTTTCATCATTTTCTGTCGGTTTGAATCATTATTCTGGGCTAATGATTAAGTCGATCTTGTCTGTAGATATTCAAGAGTTAGATTTCGAATTCAAGGAAGCTACTGGGAATGGATTTTCTGAGCTGGTATGGGTCTGTAATGGTGAATCCATCGTCTATCTGGAGCACCGACGATACCTGTGCAAATCCCTACCCAGTCCAGCCCCTCCAAATCGCCAATCAATCATCGCCGGGGAATTTGAATTCCCGCCAAGTCAATGAAATGGCCCAGAGATTGACGTCTCATCCTCCTGATGGGGAAAGAACAAGTTGCGAAGAACAACTTGGAGGTGAATCATGTCCGTCGATGATTAGTTGTCCTGACGAGATGAACCGAAGATTCAACAATTTTTCAGCGTCATCGTCAAATATTGGCAGTGTTCTTCTAAATCAAGTGTCGTCCATGGAGTCCATGGACGGCTTGCTTTCTTCTCCGGCGAGTTCAAACTCCGAAAAGTCTGTCGAAGAAGACGATGAAATCTCCATGCTTTTATCAGATTGCAGAAGCTTTTTGAACTTTGATGAAGCAGCCTCTACGAGTTTACATCCAAACTGTAAGATTATTCAATCGAAGAGAAGATCAAACCAAACGGAGCTCAAACCAGATGAAACTCATCGCCACTTCAGTCTCATTTCCGATCAGAATTTGTCAAAACAAAAGAAACCCAGATCAGAAAAACCCTCGATCTCGTCCTCAAACATAAACTTTCAACAACCTACTTTAATGGCGTCGTCTTGGGAACCAGATTCAGAGGCCATCGAGCAGATGAAAGAGATGATATACCGTGCGGCGGCGTTTCGGCCGGTGAATCTCGGACAAGAAGTTGTCGAGAAGCCAAAGAGAAAGAACGTGAGAATATCATCAGATCCTCAAACTGTGGCTGCGAGGCAAAGGAGAGAGAGAATCAGCGAAAGAATTAGGGTTTTGCAGAAGCTAGTTCCTGGAGGGAGCAAGATGGACACAGCCTCCATGCTTGACGAGGCTGCAAATTATCTCAAGTTTTTAAGATCGCAGGTTAAGGCATTAGAAGGTCTTGGCAATGGCCCCACGGTTGAAAACCTTGCCTTCTATTTCAACCCTTCTTTTCCCGTCCATACCTCTTTCCCCTCTGCAAACCCTAATCAAATTCACCATTCTCAGACTTGAAAACCTTGCTGTTATGATTTTTTCTATAACAGCATCAACATCATATTCTCATTGGAATTAGATTAGATCCCATTTTTCAACAACACGTTTTCCTAAGATTTGTCACATTGATCACCCTTGGGACGAACTGCATGGAATGCGACCCAATGTACAATTGAATGTTGGGCCTAGCCAATATTACTAGGGTGCACAAGAAAGTAATATTTATGCTCTATATAAACGATGTTCTTCATTTTGTCTAGTACAATAAATTTTGGATTTTAAATTCAATAACAAATTCGTAAGATTATGGCTAAAGCAAATAATATTATACTAGAAGCACCGAGTATGTTACCAACGTCTCTATTTCAAGCAATAAAGGAGAGAGAGAGCCATCATCTTCTTCTCAGCTCAAATTGATTTCCGCCCATGTTTTGGCTTCTTCTGGGCATTATCATTCGTTCGGTAGCGGAAGAAGTAAAAACAATGGCG
>QAOC01012460.1:0-13615 GCA_003255005.1 Begonia fuchsioides | reverse complement strand
CTGTATAAATACAGAATCTGCAATTTCATCTTCTGCTGATATCTCTCTTGCTGCAATTTTTCTCTGCAGCTGAAGCATAAGAAAAAGAATTATGAAGAATCACAAAGATCCACAAAAGTTTGATAAAACAAAAAAGAGAGGGAACCTCTTCAAGATAATCATCAATTGCCTCATCCGCAATAGACGGATCGACGATGAAATCAAACAGTTCTCGGATCTTCATTACGGCAACACCATTTTTCTTGAAGAAATCCTGCGTTGCAACAAAGATTTTCCTCGATCAATTTTGACATAGGTGAACATTTTTCTTTATCGTTCAAAATAAATGTAAAATCAAAGCATGTGCGGATAATTTACCGATACGTGAACACAATCTTCACGAAGGAAGTCGAGGGCATGAGGGTGATCCGGCTCAACTGCTTGAGAAACATCAATAATATATAGGTGACCCTGAAAAAGGAATGCAAAATTTAAGTAAAATACGATTGAAGATGCAGGAGTCATGTTCTAAGATGTTCATCAACATTTCTCACCTCAAAATAAAGTATGTTGTATTCGCTAAGGTCTCCATGTACCAACTTGCACTTTTGATAGAGCGTCCGCATTGCAATAATCATCTATGATATAAAAATTCATACATTATCAACACTTTGGCTAAATGTGAACCCAATCATCTCATATTCAGACAAATAAGATTAAACAAAGAAAAACTTGAACGAAGTCGCAATTCAACTTAGACATGTCTTACAATATAAGGGGAACATGAGGGGACAAATCAGTCGCAATAAACAAGTTGAAAAAACGGTAATATAAGGGGACAAATTTGTCATTATTATTGGAAATAATAAATAAAGACAACCCACCAAGGTGAAGGAAAAAATCAAAAAACAACATCAGTAAAAAAAAGCATCAGGAGCCTGCCTCTTCATCTGTTACCTTAGGTTGATGTTAGCAACTGATTTACAATAAACAAAAGAACTATCAAATAGACTAAAAATTTTACGTGAATCCTGTGTCTTTATTTTTAATGACTGAAAGGTGAAAAGCATTTAAAATGATTAAGACATGCCTCCATATATCCTTCTCGTAGCTTATCTAGTGACAAACCAGCATCCTTAAGTCGAGGTGCAGCCCAACCTGCCTTCCCTGCAAAAAAAAAACACAATTAACTTTCCTCAGCAACATTATAGAAATATATTCTCGAAATGGCATAAAATTTATGCATGAAAAGTAATCGTTTAAAGCAAGATAAACGTATACAAGAAAGTGAGAATATAGACAGGGTATCATCCATGAATGCTGTATCAGCACACACCTATGAATTCCATGACTAGAACATGAAGCCTCAATAGATGTGGACTCGGGCATCTAATACCTGCTGCTTTTAGCCTGCAATAGCAATATTATTTTACGACCTAAAAATATAAGAAAATGAAAGTATACAACTATAAAATAAACAAAGAAATGCAGATACGAAAAAAAAGTTCTGGTCCTACCTCAACAGATTTCGCATTTCTTTCTCAGCCCAAGTCTTTACCATTTTCCTCGGATTATGCTTACAATATCCATGTCTAAAACGATAGTCACCTTGTACATAGCGATCCCTATCCCTGAAATAATGAAAATCCTATGCCCCCCATGTTACTTACCTAAACATCCCTAAGATACTAACACAATAACACATTCCCAAAAACTACTACTAAATTTGATTTAGATGGATTTAATCTTCCCACACAAAGTTCACATTCACAACTGGACTACCCCCAGTTGATTTGTTATTTTTTTTGTCATGGCTATTAGTTTCAACTTGTTCTGTTGGTAAATTATAATAACATATAAGAGTATCATTAAGTATTGGCTGTGGCACTGTAAAAGATCAGTGTTAAATACATGACTTCAATATATGCAATGATCAAATACTAAATGAATAACACAGTTTAGTAGAATTTCCATAAAATAACTTTTAATGTATTTCTTATAGAGAACTAGTGAATTATCCAGATACAATTTGGAGCATTAAGTTTAACTTCAGAGCAAGAGTGGAGAGCACCCAGATATATGTCAGACATTCAGCATGATAACACAAGAATCTGGAGACGGAATACATATCCAACATCAAATCCAAGATGCTCTCAACTTAATTTTTAATGTAATACAATCCTTAAACAATGAGCAGGATCAATTCCAAAAAAAATATTATAACTGTTCAAATTAGATCTACAAAGACAATATAAACCCAGAAAGGAACAAGCTGAAGGTTCCCAGACTTACTTAAATACCAGAATAGAAGTTTTGTAGACTTTGATTGCTAGCTCTTCGCCATTAGATTTTGTTGCATGATAAACATTAGCCTGGACATAAGGAAAATACACGTGATTACATAAAAAAAATGTTGCAGTTAAAGGTGGTCTAAGTGAGAAGAGATTAAGGACAACATTTAACAATTTGGTATGGAATAGAATATGAGTGTTGCACATACTTCTTTCCCGGTTGAAATACAACCATTAATATCATTAAATACACCCCGATTCAGCATCTTGAACAGAACTATTCGAGTTCTTGGATCTATTGCCTGCAAAAAATCACAATCACATCACAATAAGCATTTACTAAGCCCTAAGAAAAACCAAGGAAAATATCAATTAAGGGAGAACTGCTACATCAGAATCATGATGTGGGAAATAAAAGGCAGGACAAAAGTGTAGATGCTCCTATAATCTAGAAATAGATGTCATGGAATGGCGAGGGATAAGCTTAATCACGGCAACTACAACTTATTTCTTCAACAATAAGTATTACATGAACCAAGCTATCAGAGTTGTTGGAAAATCTTTAAATGAATGCTATGACATCTCTCGCCTGTTCGACAGTCGCACGGTCAGCTTTATCATTTGTTTTTGTTTTACCGATGGCCATCTCTCGAACACTTCCACGAATTGCAGTAGTCACGGAGTTAGACATGCCAACATTTAACCTGCCCTCCCACTCCTGCAACATCAAGAAACTTGATAACACTGATCCCTTGTGCAGTTAAAAATGGTTAAACCCCATAAACAATCTAGGCAATACATTTATTTATGGGCAGAAGTATTTGTGTCCTAATAGTTCGTTTTTACATGACTTCTAAACTTTGTGTAGCTTAACAAGTGCCACATCATCAATGGTTCCATCAAATTATGTCAGCAGCGTTATTCTACCAAGACATGAAAATTAATAAAAGCATGACACAGAATAGTAATTTCATGTGAAATAATGATGTATATCTTTGCTATAATCAAGTACCAAAGGATGGTAACATCAGCTTATGTCGATGCTATTATAACCAGGCATGAAAATTAACAAAATCCTGACCCGGGATAGTTACAGCATGGAAACTAATGATGTATACCTTCGCAATTATCTAGAACCAACGAAAGAATACCTTTGTGGTCTACTAACAAGACTAAATTTTACATTAGAAAAAAGCATTGAACTTCCACAATGGCAATTTTAGCAAAACCTTCTACTAGAAAACAAACCCAAAAAAAAAACTTAAAATGTTGAAGCATAACCTTTAATTGTGACAGTAAGCATATTTACACAGTTCTGATGAATAATTGAGCAAAAGATAATGAGGAATTATACCTCCAGAGGAGAAGCTCGGATGTGGTTAGAGAACTTCTGATTCCGGTTTGATAACGGTTGAAGAGTAGACGAATTGTGACCAGAGTGAATCCCTCCATGAGCATTAGGACGCCTGGAACCCAACCTAAAGCCTCCCTCTACTAAATCCTCATCTTCTTTCGAGTCCAACCAATCCAACGCATCACCGATTTCAGAGTCCGACCACAACGAAAGATCTTCATCATCTACTTCAACATCTTCATTTGCCTCTAACCGCTCAATTCCCACCCCCTTTTCTTCCATCTCGGACATTAATCTTCAATAAACTCAAATTTCAGAAGAGAAACTTGACATTTAACCATCAAAGCAAAAAGGAAAACAAAAACTAACCACAAATAAAACCATAGACCAGCACAAAAAGAATCCAGAGAACGACATAGGTAACGAAATAGGAAAACCCGGGAAAAAACCTTTTACTACACGCAGAAAGTTCTCAATCCCTGAAGACTGAAGCGCGGAAAAATGGAACACTCGAGAAGGCAGGAGGAGTTAAGCACAGGCGCGCACACAAAAGAGAGGAACAAGCTTCCCAATATTTATACTCTCTATACATGGGCCGACTCGTGATTATAATGGGCCTTGGCCTTGTTCCTTGCCCTTATTTGTAATCATTAAAATAATAATAATAACAATTTTGTGATTTTGCATATTTCTAATTTTAGGATTCTTTTAACTAGGGTTAGGGTTGGGCAAACAGATAGCAAATCGGATCAGAATCGTCAATTTTAATTCGATTTTATTCTCAATTTTTAAAAAACATGATTTATAAGCTAGTTCTAGTCTTTAAGAATAAAAAATTGTGAAATTAAAATCATATCGTATGTCAAAAAAGTTTTAAAATCGAGTAAAACTTACTCAAACCCTAATAAAATCTGATATAAGTAAAAAAAATTAGTTATAAATTTACACAGTTACTTAAAACTCGACCTAAATATAATAAAAATATATATTTCATTGTTATATTTTAAATTTTAAAAAAAATATAAAATAAAACCGGGTTAAAACCAAAACCGCACCAAAACTGCACCAGAATCGTTGGTTTTACTTCCGGTTTAAAAAATTCAGAACTATAAAATTCTAGTTCTAATTATATTTTAGGATAAAATCAAGCCGAACCGGTCCGTGCTGACCCATACTTTTAACATATCTTTTGTCTCCGGGGTTTTTAAGTAGCACTTTATTTTCTTTAATAATTAAATTCATATTCTAATAATTATTTATTTAAAAAAATAAATTTAAGGTTTCACTTTCATGGTCAACGGCTAAGATCTACTTCCCGTAACGTGTGAAGCAAGTGTCATGCGATGATTCTAAACAATTCTAAGATCTCCTCAACAAAGTAGTGATGTTGAAAGTAAGAATCGAACTATACTAAGTACGGGTCGGACTATTTGAAAATCGTTGGCTCATCGATATTCTTCGTTTGATACATGGGAATCCTTGCCTCACCTAAATTGTAATGAGTATTTTAAATCGACCCAATCTTAAATCAACAAAAGAATAGGTGGTCCAACCGGCTGACCGGTCTTGATTTTGAAAACCGGTTCGGCCCAGTTTGATGATAAACGCAACGTGGTAAATGTTTTGTAACTTTATTCTCATCTCAACACGTGGCAGGTGTCGGCGGCTGATTTTCGTTCACTTTGTTTGTTGCCAAGCCATCATTTTAAAAAATTAATGATGATTCGGATTAAATCAAGAAAGTCTGCGACATGGTGTAAAGGTCAGCCAACGACCGACGACTCGACGCTTGCCAAGCCATCACCGGCCAGTCAACTTTCAGAGAGGAGAAATTCCATTCCTGAATCTCGAACTGCAGAAATCGGAACTGCGATTTCAAAGGTCAGCGCCGATCTCTCTTCGTTCGCTCCGTCGGAGGATTCAAATGCTGCAGCTTCTCTTCGCCGTCGCGCTCTCCGCCGCGCCTTTGACGCTCTACATTCCGCCGATTCGAAGCCTCAACCTCTTCGTCGAAACTGTGGAGGCCTTTCTCCGCCACACCTCCGTCTACGGCGTCAGAGCATTTCCTCGCTTTCGCCTCGCCTTCTCTCGCCTCCTCAGCTCCCTCACCGGATTCTCCTCTTCCAGGTAAAACTTCCGCAGTCGTTTATGGCTGTTGAGTTTGATTTGTAACATGATAGAATTCGAGAGCCGAATTTCTCTGCAAAATTACCTAAGAATATGAGTTGATCACAATTTCGATCGAGCCATTTCCTTTCTTGTTCAAATGTATTCCTTCGGAGATTAAATTGGTGCATCCTGCTTCTATCCGATTTCATTTTTTGAATTAAATACAGATATTGACCTCTATTCATCTACTTGGAACACAAAACCAGTTTTTTGTTCTTAACGATGTTTTATTTTGAAGAATTATTCAAAGACCAACTAGAAAAATTGCTATAACGTGCAAACTAATCCCTTTCTAAAAATATCATAGAGCATGAATCAACCTAAGTTTCTGAGTCAACAACAGGGAAAAAAGCAAATGACCTAAGAGATTGAACTTCAAAAACCCATCATCCATTCGCAAGGTATGCTTCCCGATGATCCGACAACCTCGGTAGAATTCAAAACTACACACAACTCTTAGGGAGGGAAACAAAATTGAAGCAATGAATTAAAAAAAAGTAACCTTTCTAGCATTACAGTTAGTGCAAATAATAACAATGTGTTTACCAAAGTCATATAATCAAAAATAGAATGCATGCCCACCATCAAATTTCAAACCAAAATCCCCCCACCATAAATGGGAGCAAATTACATTAAATGCACACTATTAGAAGTCGCCTCGAGTTACCTCCGGCTTCTATGCAGGGAAATAATAGTTGTATCACTTATAAATGAGAGCATCTCGTCCCGGTCCAATTCCAATATAATGAACAGGTATGCCGACCAGTTCTTCAATTCGTTCCACATATTGGCAAGCTGCCTTGGGAAGATCAGAATAGTTTCTAATCGAAGAGATATCGCACTTCCATCCAGGCATTACTTCGTATTCAACCTAGAAATGGAAGAAATGAAAAGTTCAGTTCTATTGATTTTCAAATCCACTCTTTGAAGGAGGATGGATACTTACCGACAACTGCTCAAGCAGCCGAAGATCAGCCGGAAATGATTTTATTGGCGTACCATCGATTTCTTTGTATGATACCCCCAATTGGATCTCGGAAAGATCCGATAAAACGTCAAGTTTAGTAAGATTGAGAGAAGAAAACCCGTTGATCTGACAACAGTATTTGAGGGCAACTATGTCAAGCCAACCACATCGACGAGGACGACCGGTTGTAGTTCCGAACTCCTGCCCAGCAAACCTAAGAAGATCGCCTTCATGACCCAAAAGCTCTGTAGGAAAAGGACCAGAGCCCACTCTTGTTGTATATGCCTTGACCTGAAAATGAACAAAATGAGAGAAAATCATCTACCCACTAACCATGTCTAATTTGGACAAAATGTTTCTAAAATAGTGAACAGCTTTGTGAATCTTATTCTTCCCTAAGAAATGAAACTAGATGATCTGAATTCTGATATCTACGAAAAGACAGTCTATTGGCCTAACCACTCCAATGAGATCACCGACGACTTTTGGAGCAATGCCCAAACCACTGCAGATGCCACCAGCAGACGGGCTAGAAGAAGTTACAAAAGGATAAGTTCCAAAGTCAATATCTAGCATTGTTGCTTGGCCACCTTCAACCAATATCTTCTTCTTTTCCAAGATGGCTTGGTTCATGAAATGGACAGTGTCGGTGATGAAGGGTTCCAACCTTTCTGCATATTTTTTGTACTTTTCAACTTCTTCCTTCAACATCTCAGGACCATAGTCAAGATCTCGGAACCTCAAAGCTGCATCTGACATTAAAAGGTCGAGCTTCTGGGGAAAAGTATCCATGTACCTTAGATCACATACTCTAATACCATTTCGATTAATCTTGCTCGAATAACAGGGCCCAATTCCTCTCTTGGTAGTGCCGATGAAAGATTGGGCAAGCTCGGATTCTCTGAGCCCATCTATTGTCTGTTGGAAGTCAAATAAGAGATGAGCTCGATCTGATATCAAGATCCTCCCTTTGCAGGACACTCCACTCGATTCCAACCGGTCAATTTCTTCGAACAGACCTGGCAGATGTACCACAACTCCATTCCCGATGACGCATAAAGTTTCCTCATTTAAAATCCCAGAAGGAACAAGGTGGAGAGCAAACTTCTTCCCCTCTGAGTTATAGATAGTGTGTCCAGCATTTGCCCCGCCCTGCCATTTGAAGTAAAGCTAAGATTTTGAGCTAAGAACAAACTTACAGACCAGAAAGAGAATTTTCCAAACCAAACTTGTGCAATAGACACCAAGAACTATTAAAATTGTTAATTTCAAACGATATAAATTGTCATAAATTTTATTCACCAAAAAGCTCGGCATCATTATGATGCATAATGCGGTCTTTTTACTGGCATTTTTACCATACTAGGACTTAACTCCAATGGTTTCAAAGAAAAAAGTTGAGGTGCATAATCCAATGTGCTCATTTCCACAAGAAAAGAGAATGTGACGTACACAACCCAAAGATTTATCATTCGATCAACATAAACTCCTCAACCTGTTCACCAAGTTGATTTTTTTGGTATACCAAGTGTTTCTGAAACACGGTTAATGCTTGTGCAAGAAAAAAACTGCACATTTAGTATGCTCCTCAATACCTATTTTTTTCAAGCTTTCAGAATTTGAGTTTGAGCTAATTTATCAAATAATTGGGTTAAATATCTTTACTTTTTTTTTATTTTTGGAGCATTCAAACCTTTCTTCCAAATCAAGATCACCCACAATTGGATTTTTATCACTACAAGTAGACTTGTTTCAAATACAACAAAAAATCACTAAATTTGTTCCAAATACAACAAGAGATATACAGTGTGACAAAAAGACGGCTCAATGAATCGCAGGAAAAAAAATTAAATTCACAAATTTGAAAAGAACACAACCATTCATCATTTACAAAAAATATAACATAAAAAATGAAGAAGGGAAATTAGGTTAAGGAAGTACTAACCTGACAGCGAGCAACGATGTCGAAGTGCTTAGCCAAGATGTCGACGAGCTTGCCTTTCCCTTCGTCGCCCCACTGGGAGCCCAACACGCCGGAAACCTGACTCAGTTCTCCGATGCGACTCAGTCCGTCAGTTATCGCCGACTCAGATACGATCAGTGAGGTAGCCGCCGGCGGTTGCTTAGCCGAGGAACAGACTACAACGTTTCTACTGCGAGGTAGAAGGGGCCGCCGGCAGGCAACGGAGGCCCAATTTGCAGCAGAGATTGAGCTCGAATCGGGCGCGAGGGAAGAGAGGCTCATGACGGATCAGACGCTCGAGGGGGGGGAGAGAGAGAGCGACAGGCGGAAAGCGAAGGGTTTACTTTAAACAGGGAAGAAAGTCCTTGCAAGGTAAATGATACGATTACCTCATGGTGAGGTTGACCGTCATTAGCAGTTAGATTGACTCAACTACCCCTGTAGGCTCGCGTGGTTCGCAAGCTGATTCTCGAAACCATTATCTAACAATTTAACTGATTTAAATTTATTTTATTCAATTTTAATTATTTCAAACTTTCATCTTTTCCTTAGTTTTCTTGGGAAATTTTCAAAGTATGATTTATTTCTCTCTCTAAATTCTAAGTCATTGTCTTCAAATTTATCTTCTCACATACACTGTTGGTAGCTTGAACTCTTTTTCTGATCGAAGTTGTCACTTTTACATACCATTACGTAGCTTCATTTTTTCGATGAAATTTCAAAGATTACTCAAGTCTGTTGACAAAAGCTATATACTCGTTAAATACATTAGTGTAGCGCGCATGCGGCCTTGAACTTCTAAGGACATAACATATCTTTTATTGTCTCAAACTTCTTTGGCTTAATCAGCCATAATCCTTTTAAGAAACCGGTCGCAGATGGTCACCTTCGCATAGCTAGTTAGCAGAATTAATGAGACAAATCGCTCCACCAACTAAGAACAGTCATGCACAACCACCTATAGAATCAAAAAATAACTTTTAGTCTGTTAATTCTTACTATGTATGGACCTAGTAAGTTTCTTGTGTTGAGTCAAATTAAGTCGTAGGTTCCACTCTTAATAGTACCCTTACGTCAATTCCTTTAAATTTCAATCTTGCGACCATACTCTCCAAGAACCCAAAAACTTTGATTTATCAGAAGGTATCAGCAATGTCTCATAAGCAACATTTGATGATCCCTTATCGGCATCGTTTATGGTTGAGACTAGGATGATATATGATCGTCTTCGAGCCCTCAACTTTCATTCACATCCTTAACAAATGTTTTTGCAGTTATTCATCTTTCATAAATTCAAGAGTTTCACTGTAACTATGAAAATATCGTTATGGTTGAGACATTAGTTAAATAAAACATAGTCAAGTGACACGAGGTCAACGATATGTTAAATAAAATAAAAGGAACAATGAATTCAATTCTCTATCAATTATGCTTCTCTTGGGCTGGATAAGATAGTGACTGGGCTTCAAGAAAACAAAGAGGGAACTGCATAAATCATTATTATCAAATTTGAGATAAATTCGTCTATATTTGTACCTTTTTTACCCTAAAGTCATCGAACTAGATACCGGGAATGACTTCTCGCCGGTGGATCGAATCCGATCATTAATATATTAATTATGTTTTCGAGATTAATTAATATTCGAGATTATGTTTTTCCGTCTGTTTTCCGTATGTCGGCTGGTGTCAAAGCAAAACACAAGCATAGAAACTCAAAGAAAAAGCAACAGAAAAAAGGAATAAAATACCTAGATTCGTGCATGGAAACGCAGATAAGCACACGCTCGTGCTGTCTTGGGAAGAACAGAACGAAGAGCATGCAAACCAGACGAAGAAAAAGGATAGATCGTCTTGCTCTGGGAAGCAAACCAAGCAGGATTATTTCTCGAATGAATTAAAATAAATAAATTCTTTCTTTTTCTGTTTAGTTTTGCGCAGCCAAGCCAACTCCGGAGGCCGTGCGGGCTGAAATTGCGGTTGGATGTTGGATTAGTCTGAGAGACACTGCTTCTTCTTCGCACACGCTCCAACCAGACGACTTTTGTGTTTAGTGATTTATCATTCAATGGGGTTTTGTGTTGACCTTATACTAATACTTTTTTGCCGGAATAGTAGACGTGGAAAACAATAAGAAATTCAAATTGAGATTAGAGCTGACATCTGAGCGAGCTGGCTTGTCAATGCAAAGAGAAGGTGAAATTTAAAAGAAATCGTACTGTCATTTTAAACGGGTCGCATAAAATCAGTAATCAACGATGTTATTCGTGTAAATAAAGATTTGAAGTGAATATGAATAACATAAAGAAAGGCTGCAATTTAAGTGGAAATAGAAAATTTATTTGAGCTGCTTTAGGGAAAAAGAAAAAGGATAAGGGAGTGTTGGATTAGCTTTTAATTTTGCGTGATGATAAAATTGGTACCCACAAAGCCTTCAATCATGGGATGTACCCAAATTTTGTTTTTTTGTAACCACACGTTTGACTAAAGTTTTGATTCTAAAAAACATAACAAAAATACGACTCAAAATAAATGCTACTATAGTGGAATTATATGTAACCCTTTCTTTGTCGTTGTGATGAAATATAATGCATTAAAGACGCTCTCTATGCCGTATAAATCCAAAATATCAAGTTCGGGCATAGCTCAATCAGTTCAGAGATGATAGAGTTGATAATCAATGCCAAAGTTCGAATCCTAACAGTCGCAGTATGAGAGTTGTTAACTCTAATATGAGGTAGCTCCTTGTGAACGCATGTAAAGATCTTTCATCTCTAACATACTGAGTCATCGTAATTTAACTCTTCACAAATAGTCCGCCCGGATATGGGAGGGTGAGGAGCTAGAAATTTTGCAAATATGACAAATACAAAATATCAAACATAGAGAAATGGAGAGTACTGGCTTGTCAGATGAGAAGATGAAACATGTCTCAAGAATTCAAGTGTTGTACTTGTGGTTGGATAGAAACTGGATTTATTTGAGAACCGTTGGATGAAACGACAATTCTATCGATCATATAAATCCAAGATGAACGGTGGGGATGATCTGACTAATTTAATCCATTTTCTTTGTTCTCTTAAATCTATGATTCTCTCATGGAACGTGTGTCGTCGTCTCGTTCTCTCTTAGTGAATGAACATCATCATCTCCTTAATCAAACCGGCGACTGCGGATGAAGCGTAAGATTTTCCGGCACCGACCGGCGAAAGTAGAGGAATCCACGGAAGAAAAACAACGAAATGTCTGCCAACAAATTTCAAAAGCATACCGGGGAGGAAATTCAGTTTCGATAACATTATTCTTCTTTTTGCCACCATTCTTCTGCTTTTTGCTCGCACCCTAAGGTTTTTTTCTGGAAGTCGAGATATAAAAATGGAGAAAGTGTGAAGATGGAACAGACAAAGACGATCTATAAATATAAGATTCGGAAAACATGTTTCATATATCCGTATTCCTCCATTGAAGTGTTTATAGATTTGGATACCGCCATTGAAGCTCTGCGTCTTCGAGCTTTTCCCGTAGGTTCCATTTTGCAGTCGACGGGAGAGAGAGGAGCGAGCGTTTGAATTCTCCAACAGCTGGTTCTTTCAAATGGGATCAGCTAAAATATCAAATACTCATTGATATAATTAAATTTTAATTAATGTAGTAAATGATAACCAATTACTTATTACATTATTTAATTAATTTTATTTATATTTTTTAAATCCATATTCTGTTTTTCTAGATCTAGCTGACTTGAGCTATATTCTGCTTTTAATTTTATGAACCCACAATAGAATTTCCTATTTAAAACCAACCAATCATCTAAGTACTTCTTTCTAATTCCTAATTTATTTTACCTTTTTTATTTTATTTTTTCACGATTTAAAATTATACAACTCTAGTTTTAATATTTTATATGAGAGATTATAAATTATTAAAATAATAATTATTCATATAACATGTTCCATTAAATTTAAAACTATTTATTTATTGGCTCGTAGGGCGAAGCCGAGATCGGAGATTTATCATGACTATCGTTTTGATATATTTTTCATCCAAGAGGAGTTGTATTTTATGTGTTTAAAATAGTCTATTAATTGTTGTGGTAATTCTAATTTATTTGGAAAATATATATATTTATTTGTCATGTTAATTATATAAGGATCACTATTTGAGACTTTGGCTAGTAACTTGGGTCGAACGGCCATTCTGTGTTTGATGGTCAGATTGAAGTTTCTTTCTTTTCCCGGACAGCTAAAATTAAAGTAAAACATTTAACCTATATTTATTGGTGACTGTGTGAGGAGAGAGAGAGAGAGAGAGGGAGAGAGAGAAGCAGACAGATATGGAGAGACGTAATGGGGGGAGTTGGAACAGTGGTGGAAGGGTTGGGAAAACAAAAACTACAGACAAATAAATATACCCAATTGCATGCATGGAGAGAGAGGGAGATACTAGAGAGAGATAGAGAGATGGAGAGAGAAACTAGAGAGAGGAGAGTTGAACAAGAACAGGAGTGGGGATTGGGAAAATCTAGAGCTTTTTCTGGAGTAAGCAGGAGATTGGAACCGACCAGAGCTCTTACATCGATGGAGATGTTGGCCTGTTTTCTTTTTCTTTGACACAAACTAGGGATGTTTGGATTTCGCTCCTGTTACATTTCAATTATAATATTCTCAAATACAGTGTGCTAATTTGCGTTAATTTCTGCTTTTAGTGCCCGTAGATGATATCGTAATTAATACGTACATTCTAATTGCAATACAGGATTGATTGATCTTGCGTCTATAAAGTGAAAGATCGTAGACTTGTGGTCAACCATATGAGGTTTTCATCTATGGCTAGTAGACAACATGATCGTGTTCGAATCAGCATGTTTGACCCTAGCCTCGATCTGTCCGATGAAA
>QAOC01012449.1:2168-15500 GCA_003255005.1 Begonia fuchsioides | reverse complement strand
TGCCTTAGTACGCATCCCACGTACTTTAGGCACACCAGGCTCGCTGTCTTGATTTTGGGAACACGTGCTGGGCGCGCTGTCTCGGTAGCAGGGGGTACGCGCAGGCCAAGCTGTTGGTGTCCAGCGTGCGCGCGTGCCATGGTCCTCGTGCTCCCACTCGAACAAGTCCCTTGGCTGCCCTATATCTTTGTCCGAGGGCTTCTCAAAGTCCAAGTTATCTGGAAAAATAGCAACTAAGTTAGTTAAAACTTGGAGGTCGGGACCGTGCGTCGGGGGGTGCGTGATTGTTCTCGACCGTTGTGTGATGGTGGTCGGCCATTGCACATCATGCCTTCCTTGGGGGTCAGCGCACCGTGGGTCGGAAGAATGCGCGCACGCGGTGCTCGGATTGGTGGTGCGTGCGGAAAACAGAAATTTGGCTCGTGCGTTTTGTGGAGTTGCGTTGCGGAAGCGTATGGTGATGGGAAATATGGGGAATGGTTGAATAAAAGTGGAGATGGCTTGGTAAAATATGGGAATGGCTCGAAAGGTGGAAATATGGTGAATTTCGGGAATGAAATGAAAAGGGTGATCGCTCGGTGGAGTGGGTGGACTCTTTAGAGTTTTTGGGTGTAGATGGATGGACAATTTAAATACCTGAGCAATCAAGGTATTCTCCTCAGTAGACCTCGCCTGCACTCGGATGTGACGCACCGATCGTACGTGCAAAGGGTTGACATTCTCGGCCGGATATTACGCACCAGAGAAGTATACGTCGGAGAGAGCTTCAAACCTTTCGGGAAGAAGGTGCAATGCACAAGTTTTCTCTAAAAATTCACTCTCTCTCATTCAAGTGCAAGTGTTACACTTAAATAGCAAAAACGTAAAAGATAAAAAGCTAAGAAAGATAAATTAAGCCCTTGGATGACTTGAACGCCTAAGATTGCTTCGGGAAGGCTCCGGTTGACTTTAGGCTCGATTCATGAAGATTGGCACGGTTGGTTTTGCGTCTTGACCGAAGGTGACCATGGTTGACTGAGAGGGTGCACCCGGTGGGATAATCTTCGAGCCATGAAAGATTGGCTCGTGCCAATTTGGATCCGGGGCTTCTAAAAGGCTCTCGGTGGTCTGAAAGAGGTGTCACGTGGTCTGGTTCCTTGGTGGACCTGATGTGCAACGGCGGGGTGTTTTGCACGTCGTGATCAGTGGGCGCGAGAGCTAGATTGGCCCCCAAATCTCCATCCTCGGGTTCCCCATCGTGATCGTCATCGTTTAAGTAAGGGGATAGATCTTGTACATTGGCCGTGAATGTTACACCAAACTTTACCGGAAGTGCGAGTTTGCATTTTCTCGAATTGAGTCTCTCGGTCACTCGGAAAGGTCCTTCATCCCATGGGAGTAATTTGGCTCGCTTGTAATTCCAATTTCGTAGTTTTAGCCTAAATAAATCTCCCGCTTGAAAATTGTGGCGAAAAGTTTTCTCTTTTTTGCCTACGGTTGGTGGTCACTGGGATTTGAAAATCCTTGTCTTGATTGCCATCAAAAGAGGGTTGAAATACTTCGGAAGTAAACTCTTTATCCTTGTTATCATGCTCTCGTTGTAAGAGCATGATTTTTGAGACTCGTGGTCCGATGGTATGCGTTAATTCCCTTTGGCCCATTAAGAAGTTGATCTTAACCGTCGCCTCTCTTCTCTCGGCTCCATCTTTAACTACTTGTTCCGGTGTCATGGGCGTCAAAATCACCTTTCGGCCATTCATCGTGAGAGTGTAATGGTTTGCACGCCCATCGTGTATTACATGGCGATCATATTGCCATGGTCTTCCGAGCAAGAGATGAGTGGCACTCATCGGGATAACATCACGTATCACCGAATACTTGTAGTGGTCAATCTTGAATTCGACCCGGGTTTGCTTGGATACCCGGACATCCTCCTTGTCCGTGATCCATCGGAGCTTGTGTAGTGTCGGGTGGTCGGTGGTTGGCAAGGACAATTTCTCCACTAGCTCTCGGGAAGCTACGTTGGTGCAAGTCCCACCATCAATGATTAAAGAACACACTCTTTCCTTAACCAAACATCGGCTATGGAAGAGGTTCTCACGTTGGTATGCTTCCGGTTGTGGTTGGGTGGAGAGGACCCGTCAGACCATGAGCCAAGTCCCGTCTTGCGGCCAACACTCGTCTTGACCGTGTATAATTGAGCCGGGTACCTCTTCGGGTGTGGCCGTGTCTTCGTGATGTGCCACGGATTAGCACATCTAGAAGCGGAAGGCTCTAGCACCATGGACTTGGTCTCGGGTTTCTAAACCAAGGCCGAGTAAATATTTTGTCTAACAAATGTGCTAATTTTGTAGGTGCCAACATGGAAGGGTGATCCAAACCACCTAGGTGATGATAGCACCCCTTTTGGTTTCGGCCCAGGATGACCTCCGGGGCTTGTGTGGCTGTTTTGAACACATTCTGGACCTGATTTGGCCAAGCTAGCTTCTACAAATATGTGCCCAACATCCTAAGGTTTCCAGAATGTTGCGGATTATAAAATTTGGATAACAATTGCCCAGCCAACGAATGCCATTACAGAGGCATCCAGAAGATGGAGCGGCCCGGGAGCATCCAACCCATGGTGGCCGATCCATGGCCATGTTTGGCCCCAACGGAAAAGAAGGCTCAATTACATCATTGTCCACCATTGGAGTAGCAGCTGGAAGCCCAAGGAAGTGCCCAACCCTTGGTCCAAGAAGGATGCAAATGATCAACACCGATTGGCCTTGGGCTATCCAACAATTGATGGACCGAACCTTGCCTAAAGCCTCATCCACTTTGAGCATGTATTAGAGCCCCACAAAGTTTGGCAAGTGTGGCCCATCAATGAAGGTTTGCTTGTCCCCTTGGAAGATATTTAATTTTTGGAAATACTTGTAATTTGTATCTAGTTTTGGACTTGAATTGTTGTTTGGAAGGTGGTTCGGTTTGGGGCAATCTCCTAGGTTTTGGTTTGGTTTGAACCAAGTCAAGGCCCATCTTGTTGGAACTTAGGGGAAACCCTAATTTCCCACTTNTAGAAATACTTGCTTTTGCATGTCACTCCCAGATTTCTTCAATTCGAAGTTGTGCACGTTCCTTTCTCCACCTCTCTAGTGGATTAATCAATTCAGACCCATTCTGTCGACCTGATTTCAAATCTTCATAACTTGTAATCCAGCCGTGAGTTTGCCTCCAAAAACCCACCATTCTCTTCCCCTTTCCTTGAAGTTATTTTCTGTCAATTTTTGGCTTCCCAGATTACCTACATCGAAAGTTGTGCAAAGATCATCTCAAACCTTCTGCACTGTCTAAAACAGTTTTGTCTGTTTGTGCACCAGAAGTTCACCCCGTGCCATTTTAAGTTTATCACGTGCTATCACTCTAAAATTTCGACCAGAGTTGGTCCATTTCCTATAGTCTAAGTCCCCAAAATTTCAGCCCAAAAGCCTGTACTCAATTAGCGTTCTAACTGCCACAATCCCCTGTTTCGGTTTTAGTCATTCTTCACATTGGCAGATTGCATTGCTTTCTCCTATCCCGACACTTCCGCATTCTTGGAGCGTGTCACTTCGGGTGGGCTCACGGACTCGTCCTCACTTACTATCTCCTCGGTACCTTCAAGGATCGTCATTACCCTCCGATTAGGGCATTGTGCTAACATATGGCCTCGGCCCAAACACTTAAAACATCGGATCTCTCGAGTCCGAGATCCTTCACTACTCGCCTCTTGGGCTTTGATGGGCACGGTCGGCTTAGGGGCCCATAGTGCGGACAGGGTCGGCCTCTGGTGCGTGGGCGCCGGGCGGTAAGGCGCGGGCCCGCGCGCAATTGGTCTCGTGTCTGCGAGCTTGCCCTTCCGTTTGACTTGTCTCTCGACTCTTAGGGCCATTTGAATAAGCGAGTCGAAAGAATCATGGGGCTGTAACTCCACAATATCTTCAATGTCTCGTTGGAGTCCTCGAATGAACCGAGCTATGAGGTGCTCTTGCGGCTCATCAAATTCACGACGAATTCGGATGGTTTCGAATTCGGTGAGATACTCTTCAACCGATCTTGCTCCTTGTTTTAACCCTTGAAGTTTCAAAAATAATTCTTGCCTATAGTAATTAGGCAAAAACCGTGTACGCATGTGGGCCTTCAAAGTGTCCCATGTCGTGACTTCGGGTTGTCTATCTTTCCGAAGTTGAGCACGATGGCAATTCCACCAAAGAACGGCATTTCCCGTGAATTCCAATGTTGCTAATTGTACCTTGAGCTTTTCGGAATAATCATAAAGGTTGAAAATTGCATCTACCTTTTCAACCCACTCAAGATATATATCACCGTTTGCGGTACAACTAAAAGATGGGATATTTATCTTCGGGAGTCTTCGTTCATCCTCTCGATCCATATGATGGTCATCGTAGAACTCGTCATCGGATCCGTCCGAGTCATGCCGATTGGCTCGGCGATTCCCGGCACCCGGTCTTTGGATCGGTCGTGGTGCGGGCGGAGGCGGCACTTGTTGGTTGGTCAAGGCGTCCAACCTTTGCAAGACGGCTTGCATCATTCGTTCATTCTCCGCTATTTGCTCGTACATTTGATGAGTTTGATCCGCCACTTGATCTTGGATGCTAGGGTTGTGCTCGGGTGGCCCGGAATGTAGCGTTTGGTCGCTCGTGGTGGCGTTGTCGCGGGCGGGTCCGTGAACGGCTCCGCTTCGAGTCATCATAAGCAAGTTTTGATTTTTACGTGTAAAAATTGAGACTTCGATGCAGCAAAATAGGAACT
This sequence comes from Begonia fuchsioides, assembly GCA_003255005.1. Classification (NCBI taxonomy): domain Eukaryota; kingdom Viridiplantae; phylum Streptophyta; class Magnoliopsida; order Cucurbitales; family Begoniaceae; genus Begonia; species Begonia fuchsioides. The sequence continues at coordinate 10,727 of QAOC01012449.1, read as the reverse complement.
TTTGGCTCTGATACCAATTGATGTGCAACGGCAGGGTGTTTTGCACGTCGTGATTGGTGGGCGTGCGCGAGAGCTAGATTGGCTCGGGCGTTTGGTGAACGGTCGATGGAATGGTCGATAATGTGGGGTTTTGCGGAAGCTAGAAGTTGGAAATAGTGAGATGGCACGGTGAATATGATCGGATGATCGGGAAGGTTGATGATGGCTCGGGAATGGTGCAGATTATGGATGAATCGGATGATGAAGATGAAGTCGGACGATTTGGACGCTTGAGCAATCAAAGGATCCAAATCGGTAGACCTTGGAGAAAGCTCGGATATGACGCACTGAGGCTTCGACAAGGGTTGACGGAAGCTTGGCCGGATGTGACTCACCAGAGAAGTAACGTCGTTTGAGGGAATTATCAAAAAGGCTCAAAGCACTCGTATTGATAAAATTTCACTAAGTAACAAGTAGGTCTAATGTTCTTTAAATAGACAAAAACGAAAACGAAAATCTAGAGAACTAGTAATCTCAAGCCATCGGATGAATTGGACGTCCAGGATGATTTGGCACGTGGATCCCAGAGGTGCGTCGTGGTTCGGGTGGGCTGCGTCGTGGGTGTGCTGGCGGGTGCGGTGCGCTGCCGGGCGTGCTGGCGGGCTCGCTGTCGGGAAATAAGGGTGAAGATTGCAATCTGCCCGGAAGGACAGGGAGTAAGGCAGAACAGGGGAGTGCAACGCTTAGTTCTCCAAACGCATCCAGGTTTAGGTTATAAAACTCAGCCAACTTAAACTTAAGGGCGAGTTTGACCCGAATTGCAGCTTACAAGCACAAACAGACAAACAGGAAGAAAACAGTGCAGGGGTGATGGGGAAACTTCTACACAACTTCCAATGCAGGGAGTCTGGGATCATAATAATAAGCAGAAAACAACTTCAATCAAAGGGGAAGACAATGCAAGCGGTTTCACAGAAAAAGCATGGGTAGGCTAGGAGTTATGCTGGATAGAAAATTAATGGACAGAATTGCCCGATTTCAGGAACTCGGGTAGGAAGCAGTGGGAAAACACAAGCATAACTTTTAAAGGGAGGTGGCTATGGCTAAACGGAAAGAACCAATGTTTCAGGCCATGAAGGTGGGACTCACTGCTAGAAATTTGGGGCTTATGCTCACGGGAACAGAAAATGGCACGGAATGGACTGTTGGAGTTCAAAGTCCACTTGGGAAGGTTCAAAAACAGCAAACAACACAACCAACACAAACAAATGAAAACGCAAATGGAAGGTAGGCTATGGGGGTTCCAAACTCGCCTTTTGATCCTAACAAGTGAGGAAGGGAGGTTGAAATAAGGTTTAATGACCCTAGCAAGATCACCAACACCAAGACAAGAGAAGGTTGAGGATATTACTCACCAAAAACCTTGAATTGCCGTGAGAAAGAAATGGAGATTGAGAGAACTTGGCTTCTACAAATTTCTTCTATTTTTTTTCTGCTTCATCAGACGTGGGAGGAGGGATTCATACCCATACAAACTTTCACAAAAGACAAAAACAATTAAAGACCTAAAATTAGGACTAATGAGTGGCTAAGAATAGGAGTTAGGTGAGAATGGGCCCCACCAAACCTCCTAAACCAAGACAATGGAATCTTCAGCAAAAACTCCACGTTCCTAACATAACAAAAGAAGAATGAAAAATAGAGACTTAGGATTGGACCTAAGCTCCATCAAATGGGGCTTGGTTTGGACCAAGCCGAACCCAAATCCCAACGAAATTGGTAGTAATGTTTGATTTTGTGTTTGTAAAATACTAAAATATTTGGGATGTTTTGATGTAGACAAATTGGTTCAAACCAAACCAATTTGACCGTGGGCCGGTAAATGTTCGGCCGAGGTGGTTTTCGTGGGCCTTCGCCTATGGGCCTTCTGACACGCTCGGGGTTAGGAGGTGTCGGGATAAAAGGGAACAAATGGAAAGACAAGGCAATCTGCCTAGAGCTCCAAATTCATACGGGCCCTTGGGCTAAGATTTGTAGGACTTAAACTTTAAGGAGTGGGCTAACTTTGGTCAAATTTTCAGAGTGAGATCACGTGGAGAACTTAAAATGGCACGGGGTGAACTTCTGGTGCACAAAAAGACAAAACTGTTTTAGGCAGCACATAAGGTATGGAAAGATCTCTGTACAACTTTTGATGTAGGTAATCTGGGAAGCCAAAAATTGACAGAGAATAACTTCAATGATAGGGAAAGAGAATGGTGGGTTTTCGGATGCAAACTTACTACTGGATTACAAGTTATGAAAATTTGAAATCAGGTCGACAGAATGGGCTTGAATTGATTAATCCACTAGAAAGGTGGAGAAAGGAACGTGCACAACTTCGAATTGAAGAAATCTGGGAGTGACATGTAAAAACAAATATTTCTAGATGTGAATGAGGAACGCACAGCCCAAATTTTAGGACATTAGCACACGGAAAAACAGAAGTTTGCACGGAGTGGACTTTTGATGCACAAATCCACTCGGTAAGGAAACCATAACAACAATAAACACCAAGCAGCAAAAGATCCGAAAACAAATGGGATGGAGTGAGGGCTATGGGACTTCCAAGCTTGCCTTAATCCTAATCAAGTGAGGAGGAAGGTTGGAACAAAGGCTTGGTGATCCTAGCTAAATCACCAACACCAAGACAACAAAGAAGATTGGATATTACTCACCAACATCCCTTGAAGCCGTGAGAAAAGAGGGTTTGAGAGCTCCAAAGCTTCTGCAAATTTTCCAATACTTTTCTATCTGAAAATGCTGAGAAAGGAAGGGTAAAAACCCTCCTTCCCACGAGCTACAAAAGGCACATGATTATCATCTATAGTCCTAAGTGCTAAACCAACATCAAGGTATGGTAAATGGGGCCCACCCTTGACTTTCATCACTAACAAGAGTGATGGTCACTAAGGGAAGGTAAAACCCATCCCCTAAGGCTTCCTAAGACCTTTCCACTTGTAGCCACGTTTGCTAACTTACAACAAAAGAGAGACAAACATACTTGCATGGTTTTCACGCAAACCATGCAAGGAAGAGTACAACCGGATTTCAAAAACCAAAATAAATAAAAACCGACAATCTTCCTTTTTGGGCCAATGTTTTCCTTCATCTTTTCACGTGTAAGGCCGCTCCTTAGAGGCTCCAAATTGGACTCCATCCTTCAGCTCTTCATTGGACTCCATTAGGCCATGGCTATTGGTTGCATGATGGAAGGTGTGTGGGCTGTTCTCGGATAGCCACCCCTTCTAGATGCCTCTGTAATGGCGATGGTTGACCGGGAAATGTTTCTCCACAATTAATGATCTGCAGCTTGATGGAAACCTTGAGATTCTGGCCACATTTCGTATGAAGAACGTTTGGGCAAATAATGTGTGCAACGTTGTTTAAACCGCTGCTCAAGGCTCAGAGGTCAGATTGTACCGAAGCCCAAAATGTCAACATCTTCATCTTGGATGGTTGAGCCATGGAATGCATCAATCACACTAGTAATCTCGGCCACTTCATCCCAAAACAACCTACAAAATGAACAAACACATTAGGAAACCAATTGGGTTGGCCTTGGGTTAGAAAACCCGTGGCCAAGCCCAAGGTGGCGTTATCGCAAGGTAGGCTCTTGTTAAGGGCTTCTTGTTGCTCATCATTAACACACTCTCGAGTGCTCACTCCCGCGGGTTCCTCTTTGGCTAAGGCATCCTGAGGCATGTCACCTTCGTTCCTCTTCTTTGGGCTGCCTTCTCTTCCTTTTCTAAAGATAATTGCTGGCTAAAATAAAGAAAACTAAATGTGACCGAAACTAAGGCCCATGGGTGAGCACTCGATCCATGTAACTTGGACCGTGCGTTCTCCCATGTCGGTCACTTATTCTCTTGGGCCGAAGCCCTAGTAGACTTCGGCAAGGCCGAAGAAGAATGTTTCGTGGGTCATCGGATCGTGGTCATGAGGTTGGGTGTGGTGTGCAGCGGGAACCAGGATCGCACACACTTTATCGGACTTGTCGCTTTTCACGTAACCGGGGAAGTCGCGTGTACGGCGATCGGGAAATTGGCTCGGGCCAATTTAGGATGGGGTTTGCGGAAGTGTAATGAGATAGGAATGAGGGTGTTTGGTGGTGGAAAATAGTGGGTGGCTCGGTAGAATGTGGAGATGACTCGGTGGTGAATGTATAGACCGGGATCGGCTTGTGGAGGAGTTTGAAGGCTCAGGGATGAAGATGGTGTAAGGTAATGAATGAAGGCAATTCAATACTTGAGCGATCAAAGTATTGAATTCGGTAGACCTTGAATGTCTTCTCGGATATGACGCACCGATGAACACTCGAGGGTTGATAAAACTCGGCCGGATATGACTCATCGGAGGGGAAATATCGGAGGGAGCTTCGATCCTTTCGGGAAGAAGGTGCAATGCACAATTTTTACTAAAATTCTCTCTATTGAAAACGGAAATCGATTACAATACTTAAAGACATAAAAACAAACTAAGTTAAGAAAATTAAGCTAAGCCCTTGTGATGTGCTCGGGAACCAACAACCACCAAAGGGGGCGACAACCCGGAGCCGTGCAAGACAACTAGCTAACATGTTTGTTGATTTTGTAGGTTTCACTTTTTCTTCCTTGGATCTCTTAGGAGCTCCCTCACATCATGATCAAGAACTCCCCAAGCATTGCTTACAATGGGAGTATAAAGAAGAGGAGAAGTTGGCCGAGTTACAAGACTCTCCTTGCCGAAGCCTCCCACCCGAACCGTGACCACATCCGGCTTCATGCATTAAGATGGCCGAATGCCCCATCACCATTATGGGAGAGTAGTTCCTGCAAGAAGAGTCCATAAGGAGTGCTGAATATTTGTATATGTATTTGGGGTTATAAATCTTTTAAGTAGGGAAGTATGTTTTGTTGTAATCAAATTGGTTCAGTTTGGACCAACCCAAGCCCTTTTTTATGGAACTTAGGTCCAACCCTAAGTTTCTATTTTTCCCTCCTTTTTTTTATCCAAGTATGTTTAAATAAAATAAAGAAAGAGGACAAGGAGGTGTCCAAGTGCGGCCGGGGGGTGGACCCGTGTGTAGGCGGGCCGGCCCAATGGCAACAATCGAACGCAAGCCGGACCGATTGGTGCCGGAGTTACAAAAGACACTGACTAATTAGGTCAAGCTAAGTTCCAGATCTTCCGCAAGAGCGGGGAAAATTTGGAAGAGGATCTTGAAGACTTTCCGCTCAATAGTTGAAGAGAGCTGGATCGGGGATTGGAAAGACTTGTCAAAACAGCGAGCATTGCGGGCCGCTCAGAGGTGGTAGGTGGTTCATGCTAGAGCGGTCTTGTGAATGCTGCCACGGAATTTGTCCCTTCGGCCATTTTTGATGACCCACTTGAGAGCAGCGGCCACGGTGGTCAGCTGTCTGTGAATGCCGAATCGTGCCTTAATGATGGTCCAGACTTCAGATGAGAAGCCACATTGAAAGAAGATATGTTTGGCCGATTCAGGGTGGCTCCCGCATAAGCCGCACATGCCATCCGATTCAATAAAGGCCAAGTTATCCTTGGTGGAGAGCCGGCCATGGAAAGCTAGCCATAGTGGGATGACCAGCTTGGGAACATAGTTATGCTTCCAAATCTCTTTGAAGCCGGGTTTGGGCTGGTTTGAGGGCCGGAAGAAGTCATAGATTTTAGATGACTTCTTGGAAGTGGCCCATAGCGCAAGTTGGCTCTCGGCCATGGTCTCGGACCCTGCTTTGTCCATAATGGCCGAGCGGATGCTAATCAGTGATTTAATGAGCGGCGAGCCCCGGTACCCGGAGGACCAGGACCAAAATGTGTCTCCTTTAATATAGAAGTGATGGATCCATTGGACCCATAACGAATCTTTTTTCTGATGAATGGCCCATAGATTTTTGGCGAGTAAGGCCATGTTGCACTCATAGATATCTTTGAAGCCGAGACCGCCCTCGGCTTTGGGCAAGCAGCATGTTGGCCAAGCAATGTTAGCAAATCGCTTCCCCCATAGGAAGGATCTGCATATGGCAGTGAGTTTGGCCCGAACCGCAGCCGGTAGTGCAAAGATGGAGAGCCAAAAAAATTCAACTCCTTGGAAGATCGATTTGATGAGTTCAATTCTTCTTGCAAGGGAGAGGCTTTTTACGTTCCAAATTTGGAGGTATAACCTCATTTTTTCGATTAAGGGGTCATAGTCAGGAACTCCAAGGCATTTTGGCCCAAGGGGAATGCCTAGGAATTTGGTCGGGAACGTCCCGACAGCCAAAGGGATGGCTGATTTTATGGCCTCAAGTCCGGGAGTGGGATCCCGGCAGCGAAGAATGAGGACTTAGCGGAGTTCATATGTAGGCCAGAGGAGGCGCTGAACTCATTTAAGCAACCGAGGATGCTTTTGATCGAGACTAGATCGCCCCTTGCTAGGAGGATCAAGTCATCGACATATGCAAGGTGCGAGATCCCGAGTGGTAGGCACAAGGGATGATGGTTATAACCCGCGGAAGGGAGACGAGCGCGAATGATTCGCGAGAGGTATTCCATCGCGATAACAAATATATAAGGCGAGATGGGGTCGCCTTGACGGATACCTTTGGTGCCTTTGAAATGTCCATGGAGTCGGCCATTATTGGCGACCGAGTAGGAGGCGGTGGATATGCACTCTATGATCCATTTGGTGAAGATACTTGGAAAACCGAGTGCTGCCAGCATTTTGTTGATGAAGTCCCAGGAAACCGAATCAAAGGCCTTACGGAGGTCCACTTTGATGAAGCATCTTGGTGAAGACTTCTTGGAGTTATATTTCCTGATGAGCTCCTGCATGAGATTAATGTTGTCACTCATTGATCGGCCTTTGATGAACGCCGACTGTGCTTGGTCGATGATATCCGGGAGGAAGGCCGAGAGCCTATTTGCCAAGATTTTGGATATGATCTTGTATGCGGTGTTGCAGCAGGAGATGGGCCTGTAATCGGAAGGCTTGGAAGCATGAGATGACTTGGGGATCAAGGCGATGCAAGCATGATTCTACTGCCGTAGTAGCCGTCCCGAGGAGAAAAACTCCATGACGGCACTTGTAAGGTCCAGCCCAACAACATTCCAAGCGGACTTGAAGAATTTGGATGAATAACCATCCGAACCTGGAGCCTTATTATCTACTATCGAATCCAGGGCATCCTTGATTTCATCCGGGGAGATGCCCCTAATGAGTGTCGCACTTGCTTCAGCCGTGAGGCACGGACCCGCCGATACGGCATCGGAATCGATAGGGGCGAGAAGTTGCTGGCCGCCCAAGAGCTTGCTGAAGTAGCCAACGAATTCAGATTGAATGTCGGCAGGGCATGAGGTAATGGATCCATCCTCCTTAGTGACTGCCCCAATGTGGTTCCGCTTTGCATTCTTCTTAATCAAGGCATGGAAAAATCGAGTGGGTTTGTCCGCATTGATGAGGTAGTTGGATTTAGCCCGCTGTTGGAGAAAGGATTTTTTGGCCTTGCTGAGGAACTCGGCCTTGAGTTTGAGAGAGGAAAGCTAGCCACTGTCCGGGCGAGGGCCGACCTTAGAGAGGAGGGCTGATTGGCAGGACTTCCAAGCTTGTCGGGCAGACTTGGCACTGGCCGAAATGTGGGAGAAGTGTGTCGAGTTGAATTTGAGGAAGACATCCTTGAGCGCCCGGAGCTTGGATGAGAGTATAAACTGATTTGTGCCAAGCGGTCTGACTTGCCAACCCGAGGCGACCGCATCATGGAAATTTACATGGGAGGCCCACATATTGAAAAACTTCCAGGGTGGTTTGCCAGGTAGCGGCCGGGAGTTAAATGCCACCACACATGGAGTGTGATCGGATGGCCCTGGGGGCAAGAAGTTGGCCGACGTGTTGGGGCACTCCTGGATCCAATAATTATTGATAAGGGCACGGTCAAGTTTGGAGCAGACGGTGCCGTTGGTCCATGTGTAGAAGCAACCGGCCGAGGGGGCGTCCGTGAGGCCAAGGGAGGTGCAGCATTGACGGAAGTCACGCACTTCTCTGGATGAGACAACAACCAGACTTCTTTTTTCCTCCTGGCTAAGTATGGAATTGAAATCACCCATAACTAACCAAGGAGAGGCAAGATTATATCCAAAGGATTCAAGGGCCGACCATAGGGGAAGTCTGGCCGAGACTGAATGCAATCCATATATAAATGAAATGTAAAGGTCCAGCTTACTAATGTTGCAGAACATCTTTGTGTGGATGACTTGTGGATGAGAGCCAAGGGGATGGAGGGATACCTTGTCGGTGTTCCAAAGCACCGCAATACGGCTGGAAGGGTGGAGGTCAAAGTTGGTGATGAAGCTCCACGACGGGAGTTTGTGAGCCACAAAAGCGGCTAGAACTTTCGGGGAGGACTTGGTTTCAGTGAGTCCAAAAACATCAATATGTTTGCTGGAGATGAGGAGAGAAAGCTCATCTTGTTTGAGGGGGGAAGCAAAGCCCCTCACGTTTCAAGTGGCTATTATCATTAGGCGAGCGGGGATGGGGGGAGACATTCGTGGGATTGTATTGGAAGTTGG